>JAVQIZ010206323.1:0-15922 GCA_036023535.2 Galaxias brevipinnis
GGTCGCCAGGCTATCACAGGGCCAACACATAGGGACAGACAACAACTCACACTCACATTCACACCTACGGACAAGAGTCACCAATTAACCTGCATGTTTTTGAACTGTGGGAGGAAACCGGAATACCCGCAGGAAACCAACGCAAACACAGGGAGAACACGCAAACTCCACACAGAAAGGCCCTTGGGCCATGTGGGGATTGAACCCAGGACCTTCTTGCTGTGAGGCAACAGTGCTAACCACCGAGCCACCGTGCTGCCCAGTCATATAACAGACTAGCTAAATTCAGTTAGTAATTAAGGATGCTAGACGAGATCTTTAGTAGAATATTTTATGCCAGAGTAAATAGAATGCTGCATTATTGTTAGAGATGTAACAGTATGAAAAGTTCATATTACGATTATAGTGACCAAAATAATCACGGTCAATCAACATGATCGCGCTATTGTTCAGACGTGGTGAAACTGTTCGAAAAGTACTGATTCACACACTGCAATAATTTCACCAAGTTTTATATTGAAAAACATAAAAACAATTAGCAGCACTATGCACTTTCTTTGCATACATAACATATCAAAACCATATCAAATATAAAAGATACGACCATTATAAACAAAGCAATGAGCATTTAAGAACAATACAACCATATATAAACCAATTAAATGTGCAGGTGTGACATTAAAACAACACACAATACAAATCAAATTAACAGCACTGATTGTGTGTCTGTTCTCTCCTTCATAAAGAAATAAGGAGCTGCTGGCTTAACATCCTGTATGAACACATCTTTTGTAAACTTGAGATTGAAATGTAAAAAAAAGAATCTGCATATTATTAACTTTGTCCAGTTTAAGTAGTAGGAAATAGCAAATGTATAACTCGCTTGCTTACTCACTTGTTCTCTTTACTATCCACTCCTACAGAGCTAAAAGTACATTTAGGCCTATACCTTGCATTCCTTTAAAGTTGTTGGTGCTGGTCATGAATATGAGTCAGAAGTCAAAGTGACAGGGGCTAAGCTTCATAAGCAAACGTTAGCTTAGCAATTCCATCATTCCGCACATTTCTTATCATGGGAAGGCCAATTGAAAAGGCTGAAAAATCTCCCAAGAGCTTTCACTGCCTTCTGCCATGTTTTAATTGAAGCAAAAACATACACATGCTGCTGCACCTGTGCGCCTGCGTCCGGCTAACTTTGGTTGATTCTAATTACGTGAGTGTTTCAAACTGGGGTAATCAAATCGTGGCAGTTTTAATGAAAAGGATGATGATGATAACGTACCGTCTGGCATTTCTATGTGGTTTACCGTGAAACCGGTAACCGATTACCGTATCGAATTCCGATGTCGTGTGCTTTTTTAGCGCTCTTTTTTCAAGTCAGTCAAGATCTCTATTGTTAAAAATCGATTTTTATTTTGTCCATCAATGTTTGTTTATACAATTGATGTATCAATCCGTCGTCCCAGCCTAGTAGAGCTCATAATCTATGTTTTTACCCTTTATAAATCAGTAGAATTAGAAAGCCATCTGGTTAGGGCATGCAGGGCACCGTTGTGTTACTCTTTTGTAATTAACCACAACATCATAGATTTTGTTTGATTTTGTAAATATGATTTTATCAAAAATGAATGTCTTCCTGTCCATTTTGTTTTTCCTCTAAAGCCCATTAAGCAGACTATTGCCTAACAGTGGTGTACACAAAGTAGTGCATGCTGATCTGTCTGTCTCACAAAGCAGTCACATAACCTTGGCTGGTCCCCTCTCCAGATTCCAATCCAATTACATCTGTATGGGGGATTAGGAGAGCTCAACTAAAATCCTAGTCTACAGTCTCAATAAATATTTTGCAGTAGCACACTATAGGGCGTTATTGATAAGAGGTGAAAGGGTACTTGAAAAATATGAGGCTTGCTACCATATTAAATAATACATAAAAAGGGACAACCTCGATTACAGAATGGCAAAATTTCATGTAACATTAGAGATGACATTGCACAGCTATAAAATAACCAGCTGAAGTGAAATAACTATTCAAGAGGTTTCTAGTCCCTAAACGGATAGTGCATCTATAATACTTGCAATGTTTAGCTACGCAGAAGACATTTACCACTAGAGCTTTTTCAATACATTGAATCCTATGAGTACTAGTTGAACATTCCTTTGATATCATCATGGCTCGTAGGGAAAATGGTGGTTAATTGCAGCAGCGTCTTAATAGTCATGCCACAGAAGCCTTGAGGAGCAAGAATAATAAGCCCTGGCTGTCAGGCAGGGGACTCTGGGAAGGCTTTCCACTGATGACTCATCGCTCAAATTGCCTCCTCTTCCTCGCCGCAGGAGGATTAGGCAGAGCAGAGCTTGCTTTGAATAACGTTACTTTGGACACAGGTCTGGGATGCGACAATGAAACAGATACAATGTGCTGTTTAACAACTGATAGGACAGATGTGAAAGCAGAGTAAGATCGATCTGTTGCACTACAGAAAGTCATTCCCCTGGAGTGCTTCAGGTTAAACTAGAGCAAGGAGAGCATCGCAAGGATAACCATGCAGAAGTAATGGCAATAAAATAGAAGCTATAGAGCTGCAAACAATTGTGAATCCATAAATTAATAACAATCCATCCTTTCATTAGAATGATGAAAACCCGATGAGAATCACTATAATAACTTATTTATTAGAACCCGAGAGCTTTCTCTGGGCCTATCATAGATAAGTATGGGATGTTTTTAAATATTTTGTTTATTTATCCTTTATTTAACCAGGCAGGTCCTATTGAGATAGATATGTTTACAAGGGAGCCTGTGGCAAACAGCAAAACATCAGCACAAAACATTAGAACAGACGTAAAACAATAAAACAAGCCACCTAAACATTACACCAATAAATTAGGCCTACATATCTTTCTCACAAGTGTTTGATATATATTACACACATTTGAGGGATCATTGCAAAAAGTGTGTTTACATGTGGATTTTTACATAAATTGAACCACCAAATTTCAGAGGGTGCGAGACACTATGGATTGAAGGCATCTCCAGGTCTCCTACGTGACCTAAAAGGATAATCAAGGCCAAAGAGATGCACTTGGCATGTTTCCCTGGTTTAAAACGATCATCTTGCATTTGAGAGCAGGTACATGATATTAAAAGGTAATAATACTAATAATAGGTCTAAAGTAAGAACTATAATGCTTGCATCTATGCCGATCACTTGATCATACCTGTCAAGTATAATGGAAAGTAGCAAGTGTGCTCCAAAAATACATACTAAGTGACAAATATACCCAGTTGTTGGCTACTTCCTAAATCTGACCCCCTACCCCGTCGGAATATGACACCTATAAAAAATAATCGCTGGCCTCCGAAGAGGATCAGCCAGCAAACGTGTGTAAGCCATAGCCTAAGGCTAAGCCTATTGTATGTGGTATAAGTATGGCCAAACATCGATGAGTTAAGAGAAAGTTGTATACATTTTACTTAAGTCCTAATCCAAAAAGTTCAATATAGGTATTGTCACACAGTAGGCCTAATAGCAGCGGTTATAAAAGTTTAGCTTGTTGTTATTGCTGCATTCAGGCTAATTATTGTTTTATTGCTTTCGCTATTTCCCAGCGTACACAAATGAAGCCTGACCTAAATTAAATTAAAAAATTCAAAAGCGATACTAATTGAAAGAAAAATAAATCTCGTTTTTTAGGTGATAAACTAAAAACGGGATCTATCAATTATCTGTCTCTTTTTTTCTTTCTTTTTTTTGAAGGTGAAGTTGATTATGGATAAGAATCGTTTTGCCAAACAAACTGTTTTGATGCTTGGCCTAGATCTTAGCATTAATCATGGCAAGTTAAACTTTATTTTCTATAATAACTTGCATTGAAAAAATGGGTTAGAGCAGTGAAAAGATGAACAGGAAATGTAGGTAAAAATAGTGTCAGAATATCCCGATATAATGCAGAGTCAAGGCTAATATAATATCACTGGGCAAGCAGTGTTGACTCACAGGCAATCCGTGAAATTACATTTTGTGATAAGACGTAACTTATCTTTCGAAACTTCACTTGGACTGCTGCATTAATGAGTCACTCTCGTCTAACAGCTTGCACACTTCATTTCAAATGTTCTCTTTGAGAGGTTGAGAGTAACAGTTTTATGACTTATTTTGCCCTTAATTCCGAGGACCCAGAGAACAAGCTGATTCAAAAAATATATTTTTCTCTTTTTTTAGTAGAGAACTCCTGCAAATGTGCTCCATAGCTTCCAAAGCACTGCATTTTCGCACACAATGTTGCTAATGCCAGCCCTGAATGAGAATTCCCTTTTGTTAATGTTGCCTCATTATCCCCCCTCTGTCATTGTAGGAATACCCTGGCAGTATGCCAACCACCCTTTCTCTATGTCGGAATTGTTTACGGGGGAATGGAATCCCGGTAGGGAATTCCACGGCATCCTCCAAAGCTTCTGAACATACAGGAAAAGTGATATATATATATATATATATATATATATATATACACAGAACAAGTGATACTTTTTCAAGTTAGGACATGTAGTCAGTGGTTCTGTGTGTGGGGTAGGGGAACAAAACACAGGGTAGCATGCCGCTTGATTAATTAATGGACATACAGAGGGATGCAACAATGGATGCTTTGCATCACACAATACTACCATCACTATGCAGGACCAATGTCAGAGGTCATGTCTGCTTTTGTGCTAAGCAGTAGAGCAAGACAAACAAGGAGTCCTTTGAGGGCACTGAAGACCTCACAAAGGCAGCTAGTTGCGTAACATTGCAAAAAGCTTGTTCAAAGCGAAATGTTTTCATTTGATGCTGCTTTCTGAACTTACATTTGCATTACTTTGTCCAACAAAATCATTTTGAAATACATTTCCAAGAAAGAAACCTGACAGCAGGTTCAAAGCGGAATATTAGCTGGTGTGATGCCTTTCATACAAAAAAAACTTTACAACAAAATCATATATTTTAGTGATGAGAAAAACAACATGGCAACACATTAGCAGTAAAAATAAATGTCAGCCTAAAAGCAAGGAAAGGCTGGCATCTCTGTCTTTCTCCTTTAGAATGCTGAGGATGACTTTCAAAAATTGCTCTGTAAGATGTGATCAGAATGCTGCTTTTGCCAAAGTGCTTCCAAAGGCAGGCACATCTGTCAGTATAGTGCCAGACAAAGGGTAGCATTAATTGCTGATGCCAACACAGTCGTGAAACACGAAGCCAAGGGGAAATTATGTCCTATGAGAGCTTGGCTCCTGCACAAGGTGAGGTTAGAGACAGTTCTTGTGCTGCTTGTTTACGTCCTTGTCTGTCCATATCTATTTTTATAGCTACAGCTTACATTTTTGCCTTTCCATTTTTTTCTGTTTGTCTTTCTAATCTCTCAGATCAGGCTTCATTGCTCTAGTGTGGCTGTCAATAAAGCTTTTCCAATAAACACATGAAAATAGAAGCTTTTAGTTGCTCAACATATTATGGGAGGGAATTAGAGACCTGAGCAAACAATCAACAATTTGCAGTCAGATGACTTTTTAAAAAATTTTAAGAAAAAGGCTGTAGCTAGTACAATTGCCCCATGATAAATGAGGTGATATGTACAATCACACCCTTAAAGTATATATGCATTTCCATAAATGTGACAAGTTGAAACTAGAAACGATAATCTGATGAGGGTGATGCTGGGGCATGCATTTGTAAGACTTCAACTAGGACATTGCAAAATAATCTTGAAAACTCCAAGTTGGTAGGATAATGGAAATGTATATGGAGCGCGTTGCATTTACTAGACATTTAGGTATATGAGCAGAAATATGAACATTCTCAAGAACAATTCGCATGTAGAAGGGACATAGATGGAGCACTTGCATATACATCTAATGCATTTACCTACCAGGCAGAAAACCGCTTCTGACAGTTTCTGCAAATAGATATGACGATCCTACAACGCAATCATTAACAGTACTTAACACACATCGTGGTGCAATTTGTATTTATATTACAATACATAAAAAAATTTCAGAACAAATCTAGTGATGATCTAAATTTGGACACGCACGTGGGGTACCTTATAAGAGCATTTAAATAGTAACACAATTCGATTCGTAAGCATATTTGGCAGGATGAACGATCATAAGCTAGTTACACTAGCAGTAACTAAAATGACACGAGAGTTGAGTTCGTTTATTTTTGCTAACGTTTGAAAGGCCACACACCTGTTCTAGTTACTTCATGAGGCTTTTGAATGCGCGATGAGATATCGCCACCAGCAAGCACGCCCCTTGCCTTGCCTTGAATCAAGCAAAGTTATTGTAAACTAGCGGTTAAGGTTAGCCATAACCTAGGACACTAGCTTTTGCATAACGATAATTTCCGATATACCACATAACTTCTGTTACTAGCTAAGGTCAGGTTAGTTAGTTAAGCTTGACAAGTAAACAAGCTGTTGCTTAGCCAAAATAACAATTTCACAGACTAACCGACGTCAGTCGCGCACACACACTAAAACATATAGCCAATTTAGCTAACTTAGTCGGTCTGTGAAACGTTCGATTTCTAGATGGTTGCAATGATTGCTCCTGAGGTCATCGCAACTTTGCTATCTTACGGCACGATGACCATTTAAATTACTCTTACTTTACCTTTTCGCCAGTCGACTTTATGTTCGTGAGTAGAGAATTTAACCGCACTCTCGCTTTTCACCACGGGGTTCCCTTTCTTGTGTCTTCAGTCGCTGCAGAGACACTACTTAATCCACTGGATTCAACCCACCACATCATGCTACATGTAACGCTAGATAAATTATCCACATAAAATGCTCTTCTTCATATTGGAATTTGCGGGCAGACGCAGAATCTAGTGTTACCACGTTTAAAAACTCCCGCTGGACACTGCTCGTGCTGTCGTTCTATCACCATATATCTTCTAATTAAAGAAAATCATTATCGATAACATTACTATCGAAATGATCACCGGCATTTTTTTTTATAAAACTAGCTTTCATGTAAGAAACTTTTATATTTGGTTTTGAGCTGCAAATTATTATGCACTCGTACAACCCATGCGGCTGTTGTATTCTTCAAATGAAACCGTGGAGGCGTAGCTAACTATCCTTCAAGATTTAGTGCACGATCTGGTGCGCGATCTCGTTTGGCACACCAAATTTCAGTCAGTCAGATTGGCATGTAGGCCAGATTACACTATACTTATTAGGTTATCAGCATTGGCGTCACTCATTTCATTTTCGAGAGGTCTATTGTCATCAAGAGCTGTACTAACAAAGCAAATACTTTAAAACTAAAAGCAGGAATTTGATGATTAATGTCCTTATAGGAAACAATCCTGCGTATAGGCTGTCCAATGCCATGGGAAATTTGTTTCAATTCTACAACCGTACAACCCTGACATCTACTGGTAAATGCTTGCAACAGCGTCCAATTAAAATACAAATACAATTTAAGACACACATAAATTGTTTTGTGTGTTGGTTTTAAATGAGCATTATATTATGTAAAAAATTGTATCGCCTAGACCACTCTACATTTTTAACAAAACCTTCATAATCTAATATTATGAAACCAATTAAAAAAAAAATTGCAATACTCTCTTTTTGCTATGTTTTATTATATGAAAATACAAAACATCTGAAGCAGATTAGGGTACATGGAACTGAAACTGTAAATCCTAACTCAGTAAATTCTGCTCAGCCTGCAGGGCATGTGCACTGTATATCTGTGTGTAGGACAGAAAAAAAATTGGGGGTAGTTGTATTGGTAGCTTTGTCCAATCCAAAACGTGGGCAACAGGAAACACATATCCCTGGACATTGGTATTCCCAGGCCATCATGTCTCACTGGCTTTATGATTAGATAAATTATATGTTTTGTCTGACTTTGCCAAAAATCCTTTGGTGTCATCATGCTTTAGTGAATTTTGTATTCTTATTCGCATATGACTACTTTGTTGAAACTACAACGATTAATTGTTTTTTGAGTTTCCCAGTCAGTGAATCAAGATGACCTACAACCTTTCAAACCCAAACTTATACAAAAGCATTTATCTGACCAGAGAGGACCAAGTGTTAACATGATGAAGAAAAAAAAATGACAGTATGACACATAAGGCTTTGGTACAGCACCATGTTTGTTTCTTCTTCTTCAGAAAATAGAAAAACATACGCAAAACATGTATTTCATCTGCAAAACAATAGTTTCTGAAATGGGTAACAATTATCCCTCTTGGTGTCTATTGTATTACAAAAACAAATCATTGGTCTCAATAAATTCAGTAAGGATGAACCATGGTTGAATAAGCATTACATTTAAAATACAAACAAAAATTATGATTTAAATTTAGTCAGTAGAATTGTGTTTTCTTTTTTAGGAGCATACATATGTGGATGACCTAGCATTAGCTATACATTCTAAGCACTGTGCGGGCAATGTAAAAAGTATATAGTGTGATGATTGTGAGTGTGCTCCAAAACTTTTAAGTGCAGGTTAGAGTATTGAGTATTACTATTCTTTGTATTAGAATGTATATTATTTGGGTTAAGATTTCCATGATTAGAAATTTTGAGGTACTAAGTTGTTGTCTGTAAATATCTAAGTGAATACATACTATACAGAGGAAACGATCCACCTCCCCCACCCTGACACTTTTTTTTAGACCCATAATACAGTAACATACTCCAATAGCATTGAAATAGCAATGCAATGTAACGGTCTAACTCAAAGTAACCCAAAAGAGCTCAGGAAGACCAAAATTCTGTATTCAACTAAAATTAAAACAGCCTTTACTCTTATTGCACTTAAAAAAGCATGACCATATGGAAATATGTACGGATGAAAACTAGCATAGATTTATCTCATTCACAGAGGCTACCAAAAGGGTTACCTGTACTACAGTTAAGTGCTTGTAAACTGTTAAACTGTACCCACCACTGATTTGACATTTGTGACATAACAAAGTTTGATTGAGTGCAGTATCAGTTGAAAATGTACTTAAAACCAGGAGAGACTTGAACGCATTACAGAATGTGTTTCCAATCTATGCCACAAAGATTTTCTCTCAGACTAAATTACCACTCAAAGGTTATTATTGGTACTGGATACTGATTACCTTTAGGATAAACAGAAGACATATAGCCATAACCATAAAAACAACATAAGAAAGCTATTGCCAAATCACAGTACAAAAAAATACAGTTCCCCATATAGTTGACCATAGATTGCCCATTTTAGTATTGCAAAACCTGTCATCATAGTTTTACTGAAAACAATAAACTGTCCTTATTATAGTAATCATATTCCCTGTAATACAACTCAATTAATTGAATTGGGTTCAGATTGTTGTCTAACATCAAACTGCAGTGTACTGTGTATGGGCTTACAGAACAACAACTCAGAACATACACAAAATTGGATAAGCACATCTGAAGGGAAGCAGTTCGTTAACTCTGACTGAAAGCACCACAAAATAGATTGAAAATAGCACCAGTTGTCAGAATGAAATGGCAATATCCACCCTTAAGAGACTCTAGAAAATGTTGCTGTGTTGGACTGTCTCCAATAGCTGGAGTATCTTTATCTTCTGAGAACCTAATTATGAAACATAGGAAACCATTGTGATCTAAAGGCAAGATAAATCACACTGAACTATGTGGCTAAATTGGAAACACACTTACATACTCACACTTTCATTAAGGAAACATTAGGGAACCCTAAAGTCAAATTTCTGAGCAGCATTTAATATTTATTACGGACACATACGTTAGAAAACATGTTCTACTTGCACACTGTTGAATAGAGGAATATAGATTACATTTATCTTGTAGTCTGCTGCTATACAGATTGCAAGGGAGCACCTTAGTGAAACATTTCTCACTTTTTTTTTTCAATTACTCACAGGTAAGATAAGAGATACAGGATTTAAAGAGATGACGCTTGAATAACACAGTGGAACTGGCGGGCAGAAACTTGTAGTCTTTCCACCATTCCTACCTGCAACTGTTGGGAAACTGTTTGTTGCTGTACTCGGTTGTTACAATGTTAGCAATTACTATTAAATCAAATAATTACTTCTTTTTTTTTTCACAGCTAGATATGTGACCAAGTTTAAAGTTACAAACCCTGTATCTCCTTCTAAACTGATGACTAATACAGTACTGTCTTAATGGTGCACCATTGTCAGTTATCTTATTTGTTTGTAAAGAACTAAAAAGTTTAGCCCAAAAGGCAACATAAGTGAGTAGAAAGACATTTCTCTACTTTAAAGATTTTGCACTGCTAAAGTTGAACATCTCTATAAACAAAAATAAAAGAACATAGCATTGTATACTCTTTGAAAACAGCTACTGTCTCCAAAAGTAGATACTATCATCCACTTTGGCTCATAACATTATGTTTTATATCTTTATTATATTTGTTGATCTATAATATTAAATCTTCAACTAATTTGTAGCATTACGTATAATTCAGTCACGCACATCATAGAGATCTAATGGTCTGTTACATGTTACAATGTACCACTTAAACAGACCAACTACTCAATTTCCACTCACTCGTCAATATACTTTGTGTGCATCATATTTTCATATACAAAAAATATATATGACAAGGTATGCTTATTTGAATCATTATTTACATAGTTTAATACAGCTGAATGTTCTCTAGGTGGTTCTCCAATAGCACTCAAGTTTGGACTTACCAATTTTCAGATACATCATATGATATGTTTTATATTATATCATATTACATAATTTAACATAAAGAATGTTAGTGTCTTGGAAGGGCTTTAGCTCACTGCATATAGTACACTGCATCCTGCCTTCAAACTAGCTTTTCTGTTGATTATCTTTTTAAGGGAGATGCAGGGCGGGAAGTGGGAAGGTATACCCGAGGGGCACACAGTTACTGAGCAACAGATGTTAGTGTTCTGAAAGAGACAAATGTGTTAGAAATAATAACAATATTTTCTACAACACCAAGTAAAATGACAAAAAACATTTCTCATCCTGGCCAAGACATGTTTTAACACCAGGTGCTTGCTCTTGAGGGTATTCAAATGTTTTAAAAGACAGACTTTAAAATATACACATGCAGAAATGTACTGATTATTAAATGGGAAGATAATAATTTCCCTCCTTTGACAAATAAAATTATAAAAGTAACAAAAATGGTGAATAGCAAACCATTCCAAATATTTATATTTGGATATATGTGAAAAACAATACATCTACTTTAAACCGCCACAGTGTTTTATACTGCTATCTGTTACTAAATGTTACTTCCAGAAAAGTGTAGTCTCAAACAAATGCTTCAATTTCATCTCGATGCAAGCCAAAGCCTGGTATGGGTACAGTCAGTACCAAAAGACTGTTTGCAAAGCAGTCTTCGGACACAGTTTGATTTGTCAGATTTACCTAGGTATGTGTCTAGACTTCCAAAAAGGAGGAACTGCAGGTTATAAGTTGTCATTGAAACACAGTATAGTTTTACCTTGATTTAACTTGTTTCTGAACAGGGATTAAATGTTATTCTTATGTTGAACTATCACTCCTACTTAGAAAATGCGTTGAATGATTTAAATATGCTATTTCAACAAATATATCCTTTAAAAATAAATTGTACTTTAGCTTCGGGGAGCTGTCATGCAAACCAACTCAATTCAATGTTAAAATCACTGATCATAACCTTTGAAGCAAAGCAACTTCGGTAGAATCCAATAATAACAATAATAATAATAATAATGAAAATAATTATAATCATAATAACAATAACAATAACTTTTGCAAGACCCCTAAATCAGACCTAACACATTATCTTTCCTGGCTCTTAAAAGCTGTACTGTCATGAGCTGGCGTTTGACCGATTTCACAACGGCATTCAAATGTTATAACCATGCACCTATTATCTCTTGGTATACACTATATACAGTACACATTTTTAAATGACATTTAGACAAGTATGCTTTCTCTTTTGTCTGTGGGGGCAACTTTGACCCCCGCTCAAACCCTTATCCTCATGCTTGATTCTTTGCTAACACTGTCCCCTCCATTTAAATTCCCTCTTATCCTGCTTTGCAAATTGTTTAGGAAAAGCCCATGATGGTGGAATAACTATACATTCAAAAAGACAGACTATTTAAACTATAACTAGTTCAAATAGCTGTTAAGTCATGATTGCTATTCCATTAAAAAGACATTGTCAACTCATATGTGCAATCAGTCCACATATAAGCATCCATAACATTATCTACATTCAGCTAATACAGTAGCCACACACTGAAAACACAATCGTTATTCTATTGTGTATCATTCTGCAACAACCTTTGTTCCAGTAGGCATAAATCAATTACCTTTTATATCTGAACGCATTATGTATTTTACCATTTTCTTGTACTTTTTTTTTTTTTTGGACAGGATTCTCAAAGAGTTTGTAGCATAAATGTTTCTTTGCTTTCGATATATCTCTGTGTCATGTGTATTTACATATTTTGCATTCAGATTGTTTTGTGGCCACTGTGTTGTGAGCAAAAAAACTATTTTTGTATTGTTGTGTTGAGAAATCCTGGTCATTAAAATGGCAGAAGGTAAAGATTGGACAATTTATCAATGGAAATCTGTTACATCCCGATTGTGCTTTTATCAATCCAGTTCATTTGGTATCCATATAAAGTAATATTCCTAGCCTACTAAATACTCTCAAACATGGGTTGGCATTTGTTAGACCAAATAAGATAAATCCAGTGTCTTTACATAGACAGTGATCTCTGCCCTTTACCAGGATAGTTGCTAACAGCTTTTTGAGCAAATAGCCAACGTTTTATAATAAATCACCTGTATAAATATTATTTCAATATATAAAATCCAAAATATGTTAATATATGTATATGTATTTATATAACTGCATGCATATGTTTTCCAATTTGTTTAAAATATATTTTAGTATACATTGTGCAATTTATGCAATAATTATATGTACAATATATTTTAAAATAAAACAATCTGTTTCTGTTCACAGTCATTAGATTTCTAAATTAATTTGAGCAAAGAATTGAAATCAATTTATTGATGCCACCAAGCATGTGAAAAAATTAAGTTTCACTTCTACAAAATGTGTAGCGATTTACCAATTTTTACAAATCATCTGCTAACCAATTCTTTTTAACATTACATCAAAACACATCGCTTAATGGAGCAATATGATGAGAGGTGCAAGAATGTGCAAGTTAAGGGTTTATTACAAAATAAAGACATTTGTTAGAAATGTATTTGCTTTTTACTTTTAGATTGGACAAATCCTATTTGGCCTATATTTAGTAACTTTTGTCTTTTCTTTTGTAATCTGCACCATCAAGAGAAGTAAAATACATAATGCAGTCAAAGCTTAAAGAAAAGTAAAAATAACTCAACCCATTATTCTAAATCCTTTTTGACGATTATCTATAATGTATGTTTTGCTTGTTATGCTTTCTACCCATAGTTATGCTGCTGTCAAATAGATGATGAAGCTAAGCTGTTACATTTCTTTATTACATTTCTCATCTAATGGCATTGTGCTAAAAATTGTATTTGTTGCAAATACAAACCTAAACAAACCAAATTAAAGCAATCAGTCACAACAGCTCAGCTGCAATAATATGCCTATGAACAATGCCATCCAAACCGACATTATGTTTGACAACTACCTGAAAACCTTGCCATGACCTCATGTTCTTGTTTTGTTTTTCTTATGAGCCCAGATATGTCTACAAGTAAATACACATATGGAAAAGAAGCACCTTTTGATGAAAAAATTAAATAAAGTGTACTTGTTTTGCGTAGCCAAGTTTCACTACGCAAATGTTCTTAACAGATTACTTTAAAAAGATAGTCCCCCCCCACCCTCCCCCCATTATTCCCTCATCCAGGTAACGTAAAATTACACACACATTAAAGACAAAGGCTACAAATACAGCAAATGGCCGTAAAAAGGCAGTAGTTTTCATAAACAACAGAAAGAAAAATTTATATAAATAATAAATGAGGACCAAACAGACCAGGCAACCAACCTATTTCTGTGTTGCAAATCAGGCCCTCGCAAATGACTGAAAATACTATAGTATACTATGGCACAAAATCCTATCTCCCTCTCAGCACAGTACTTATGTTGTTATATTAATTAAGGATGTCGTAGTATTTTTGGCATTACTACAGTACTTTTTTATAGGATTTGGAGCCCTCTGAACTAGCAATGGCGCTACGAGATAAGTATAAGGAGAAATGTATACAAAAATGGATCGCTTCTAACAAAATGGCTAAAAAGGTCACGATTTTTGCCCCAGTGCAAACTACTTTTCACAACAGAAAGAGATAACTAAACTAACTAAAGAAACAAGTAAATGCTAGAGGGAATTTAGCAGACTGATGTTGCAAAATCATGATTTATGGGGATTAGGATGGTCATGGTGTGTTGCATATTATCACTGATATATTCCAAATCTAATACTTTCAAATTATCAATTCAAAACAGATCTGTTGGCCTTTGTGAAGGGGAAATGCTCTGAAAGTCATAATGTCATGATAGGAGTGTAAACTTGTGTTCATGTGCTCTCGACTGTATGTTTAAGCAAACCCATTTTTCACAAAGCCAAAATGTCTGTAAATTGGATACATTGTAAATTGATCTTTGTACATTTATATAATATCAGTTGATAACGGGGATATAAAAAAGTAAAAAGGTTAGAACTGGTTAAGAAATAATAAAGTCCATTGCATTCCACTGGCTAATATTGTTGGTTGTGGGGTCTCTTGTCCTGACTTTGAGGTATACTTGGTAGTACTTGAGAACCCTATGTTTCTGAGGCAGATAAACACTGCTGGCAGAGTCGAAAAGAAAAGGAGGCTGTGTAATCACAATATTGAGGATCTGTAAACTCGGATCAGGATCTTAAAAGAAACAGCAACATTCAAAATCGGACTGGAATAAGGAAAACCAATGTGAGATTTGACCAGTAATAAAATAATGTTAAAATGCCAAATTGCAATCTCAAGCAAAATATTTTGCACTGGAGCAAAACCATGGAGACCATACATAGCCATTATTTAGCTTTCAATTACTTTCAAACAAATGGAACCTAAATTAGACATTAGTTGATTTTGGGAACCCATTTTCTGTATTGGGAGAAAAGAGGATTTAAGAGTTGGTACATTTCAGAGCAGGTAAAGTGTGACCTTTGTCCCAAAAGTTCTCAGAGAAGAGTAGCACGGTCTGGGTCCATGTTGTCCATGCTGGCCAAAATGGCCTTCTGGTCCTCCTGTGGTGGACGGCGGTACAGCAGAGCGGAGAAGCGGGCATATGGGTCCTGGCGGACTGGCCGTTTCTTTTTCTTGCGGAGGTAGAGAGCTTCTTCGGGCTGGAGTACCTGAGAGGTGTAGGTCTGCTGGGTCTGAGAGGTGGAAACACCTGTAAGGTGGTAGGAAGGATAGCAACGGGAAGGTCAAAGGGTCGAAGGAGACAGGATGAGGACAGAGGAATAGTTTAAGGACACTGGGTGCTAGACAGTAATTGGATTGGGGGAAGGATTGCAAAGCAAATGGGAAGCGTTGTTAGAAAACAGTGTTTGGTTAAAGTAATTTAAAAGCAGTTGCATCCTGTACTTTTGAAAAGTTAAAAGACTGCATTTTTGAGTTCACTTCACATTTTGGTGGTTCAGTTCCAAACATAATGTAGGTCTACAAAGAAAAACAAATCTTTTTTTTAATTTTTATTAGTCTTTGATGCATTTTATCAAGTCATAGTTTGGGTTAAAATAATGTGGAACTAACTACTCATTCAGTGGAAATGGAATGGTATCTCTTCAACCCTTATTGAATTTCTTTTCCATTCAGAAAAGCATGTAATTTTATCCCATAACATCTTACAGTTATC
>JAVQIZ010206335.1:0-15207 GCA_036023535.2 Galaxias brevipinnis
ACACAAACACGCCGGCAGTTTTGAAAACAAAAAAAAATTATATATAATAATATTTGGGGTTTAATTCCAAAATTAACAACCCCCCCCCCCCAGCAATAAAAAAAAATAAAAACTAAACAAAAAAAAACCGAACGGTTGTGCAACACTTAAAACATTTTGCTGGCTTACCAAAGAGTCTGCCGTCAAATAGTGGTAAAATGTTCCTATTTACTTTGGCTTAGCGCTTATCTGCGCTGATGATATTTGTGTTATGAGAGATACAGTTCTGGGTGGCCTCAAAGGTCTTTCAGTGTTGACGCCTTCAATCCAACTGTGCCCATCTTTGTGACTTTCAATCAGACTTTGAAGTCGCTGCTCCGGAAACACCGTGTTTATTATCTTGCGACAGCTCATCATGTAATCTTTTCACATGGGTAGTGACCCTATCGTGTGTGATTGTTTTCCCCACCGCAGCTTCACTGGCTGGGAATGAAAAATGCATGCGAGACGTCAACCTCTGACACAGGAAGTTCTACTTGGTCTGGTTGCTGAAATATCACAGCCTCATCTGTCATCCTGGAAAGCCCATACTTAACCTGGCTGCTGAGTTATGTCCCAATTACAATGTTCACTTGTTCTGCGGAGCCCTTGTGTTTAAGCATGGCACTTGCCTTGGACCACTGTCAGGCTTTCTCTTTAAGTCGCTAAGCGTTACCTGCGGGGGGGTGTTCTGTTTTTTCATTGTTTGTTCTACTGTGCCGCGTCGACCTGGGCTTCCTCTGTTGGTTATCTGCAGACTTGTTCCCACAGGAGCTGATGACTCAAAAGCTCTCTCGAAAGATTCATCATCAGGTAGGAATAGCCTGTGCCGTGAAGCAGTGTTGTCTTGTAAAACCCAGAGACAGCAACCAGACAAAATAGTATAACTCATTAACAACAGCAAGCGAGCAGGCTTGGCCTTTCCAATCTGACATCACTCTCAGCTAGTAGGAGACATTCCAAATGGAATAACCCTGCCCCCTCCCTCTCCCTCTCCCTCTCCCTCTCCCTCTCCCTCTCCCTCTCTCTCTCTCTCTCTCTCTTTCTCTCTCTCTCTCTCTCTCTTGCTCTCTCTCTCCATTGGTATTCCATGAGCACAACAGGGATGACAAACAACGATGCACACACAAAAGTATTTACCACAGCGAAGTCGTTGGTCGAGAGCGTAACACACAGTCAGGCAAACCCGAACCTGTCACGTGTCACTCAAATACACACACGGCGGACGCGTGTGCGCACAGCTCACCGACCTACCTGCTCTCCACAGGCTCCCAGGGGAGCTCCCGCTCAGCAGCGTCTATACCTGGACGCCTGCCGTAGGCCGCCACCTGATTAGCCGATTCTCTTTTGCAACCCACTGTGTGCCTGTTTGTATAATCAGGCTGACATGGAAGGCTGCACAAGGCGCTGTTAGGGAGCTTGTCTGAGCTAAGCCCAAGCAGCTACTGGGGTGTGTTGACGGTTGCCTTTTGAATCCGTTAGCCATAACTTTGTTGTTGCTGCAGACAGGGATCCTAAATCATTGTGCTCTTTTGGGTGTTAATGCAAGTGGATTAAGCTGCCAGCGTGGCCACCCGGGGGATCCTCCTCTCCTTCTCCGCGTGATGAAACGGGGGTTCTTTGTGCAAAACGAGAGGGATGCAGGTTGGCACAGAGCGCTGACGGAATGTGCTACTCCTCTTCTTTTTTTTTATTGAACGCATAAATTCAGTATGTCCAAACATTCGCTTCACGCAGGCAACGTTTGCTACTTTGGATTATCCTCTAAAAGCACATTGCCCAATGACAACGTGGGCCTACATAGCAGCACTGACAAACAGCAAATAAGACTCACTGATGCCTCATGGAATAACTGTCATGGTGAACAGGACGGATTTCTTAAGGCGATGGGATCTAGCGTTGATGCCGTGGCAGCTGGCAGACTACCGGCTGTCGAAAGCTCTTGACAGATTTCACTCTCAACTGATTTACAGTGTTCGTTTCCATCCGATGGGTTTTCTCAGTTGACGATGTCTGTGAAAACTTTGCCCTACAGGAATCAAATTGAGATGGCAACAGCTTTCTATTAGCTGTGGAACAATTCATATAATTCATGTTCTCGGGCTCCGTTTAATAAAGGTCATCCTCTTCTCTCTCCCTTAGCTCTCAAATAACCAGGGATATCCCTGCCACTTTTCCATCAGCTTGTTTTGAAAAGACTTGATGAATTACTCAAGGGTTTCCAAAAGGAATTATATCCAAAAGGAATTCAATTAGACATCGATCATGATATTACAGAATAGACTTCAGTGAATGATCAAATCGATGTTGTATAGTATCTGAGTGGGGCCTTTCTTAAATACATCCTGAAACATTTGCATTTTCAGGGTATGTTTGCTTTCTATGAAATGGAGAAAGTCCATGTGTTTTTTGACTAACTGCTGCCACGAAGATAGTTGGAGAGGTCGTACATTTGTTCCTTCCGCCTTTTTCCTTATCACTTACCGTCCCACTTATGCATATGCATACATTCATACACACACACACACACACACACACACACACATGTACATAAACACAAACCCGCTTAGCTTATTTTTTATGACCAAAACCCTCAAGAGACTTAAGCCATTTTTCTTGTAATTACAGCAAACCTGCTTGGCTGGCTTTGAGACAAGTTGTGTAAGGAGGAACCTAGATCGTTTCATTTATTGTAAAATGTATCCAGCCACAATGCTTATGCAATTCTTTAAGTTGGTGCCTCAGACGGCCAACTTCAAATTCACTTTCTCTGCTTCTCTGAAAGACCAGCTAAGCTGTCACTGGTATTCTAGGAATTGTTGTCTTCACTGACACTCACAGCCATTACATGAGCTAGCAGTGTCTCCCCATCATGCCATATTCCGGTTCTCTTTTTAGGCAGTGAAACATTATCCTGTAACACTGTACGACTTGTATTGTAGAGAATAGGGCGCAGATTTTGTAAAAAATCTAATAAAAAATCTTAATGGCAACGGAAGACAAACACAAATTTTTTTTTTGGCCTCTATTTTCAAATATTCAACCCATACTTTCCCATTGAGAAAATACTTTATTCGTACCTGCCATCTTGCACTGGTTATCATATATCGGTACATTCTAGCTGCCCATGCCTGTATTCACAATTGCAGAATTTTTCCACTTCCATAGTGCGCATACAGTATATATCCTACCTATGACCCACGTCTGACAACTACAGTCTGCACAGCTTGGGACAGTGGTGGAATGGAATTTCCCCCCGGGACAGATCAGCACTGTCTCCATGTATTGAGGCTGTCTTAAGGTGTAGTCTCCAGCAGTGAGAGAGAAGAAGCCAGCTCTGAGGTAATGTTTGTCTCTGTCTGCTTTCAGGTTCCGCCTCTAGTTATTAGCATTGAAGAATTTATCATACTTTGATGGTGTATCAACATGCACGGGTTCTTGTTGAGTTTTGTAGTTGGAGAATGAAAAGTTGCATGGTGGATATATTGTAGTGGACAAATCATTTTGGAGGGGGATCCCTGTCTCTGACCCTAGGGGGCGACTCTTCATTTGCCTTCCACACAAACTGGGCCCTCTTTCTCAGATCACACCTGCCATTTTCAACAGGTGCGTTTCCCCCAAAGTCTATTTGCCATGTGCAAGAACAAAAAAAATAGACACATTGAAGAGCCAGGATTAGGCTTTAAGTGGCCAGGTATTCTCCCCACAACAGAATGCAACAATGAGATGAACAGAGCCTATAGAATCTGTGTGTTTGATAGCAGATTTCCATGTGATGACTAGAGAACTTTGTGAATGAATCCTTTGGGAGGAAAAACACTCGGCTCTGGACTCTATTCACAGTACTTTGGTGTGTGTGTGTGTCAACACCTTTACCCACCTCTAAGGAGCCTGCTGTATCAATAGACACACACTTCAGCTAGCCGCAGTGTATAAACAAAGAGGTTACTCAATTCCACTGCTCCCTTGAACCTCGTTGGCAAACTGTGCATGTGCAGCGTGTGCTGTATGTGTTCCACAGTAGGGGTTGTTTGATGTCTTAACTTGTCTCCTGGGTCCTGCCTTTGAAGACCTGCCACCTGCAGCAAGCTTCCACCTGCTCAGGAGAGGCTGCCTGCTGCCTGCTGCTGCGGCGGAGCTCCAGCTCTCCCCTGGAGGAACCTCCACGTCAAGCTTCGTCTTGTGGAGCACATTCACCTCCCCTGCCAAGGGGCTCATTACCATTGTCTTCTATGAGGCGAGCCAGACTCCTTTTCACCTCTCACTTCCATATAGTGTCGTATATTCTGCGGTGATCCTATCTTGACAACTGATCAAACGCTCCTTGTGTCTATAAATGCTAGGAAAAGACGAACCAATTATTTGTCATTATGATGCGTAATCCAGGGCTACAGACACCAGCCGAGGTCATGACAAGCTATCTTGTATTAACTTGTGTGCCATGATATATACATTATATGTCAGTCGAAACGAGGGCAAAGCCATCTTGACACAAAGGCTCTTTGATCTCCAATTTCACAAATGGACGTCAGAATATATGATTGATTGTGAGTATAGTCGCTGAAAGAGTGCTGAAGTGTCTAAAGGGCTGGGAGACTAGCCACCAAGGCTGCCTTTGATCTTGAGAGCATAGAGAAGCAGGAATAGATCGCGTCCCTTACAGCGGCCCTTTTCGTGAACCACTCCCTTACGCCCCGGGGCCAAGGTGAAATAAAAAAGAGAATATGAAATAACAGGCCCACATTGATGCAAAGCCTTTTAGTCCTCTTTCCTTGAGTGGGTTTCTCTCCGTTTTCCCTCTAAGCAGACACCCGTGTTGAGAACAGCGGTGTGTGCGTGGGACTTTCTCCTGGAGCAGACACCTCTTTGTCATCCATCCGGTCACCAAACACCCACCCTTTAGAAAAGCAGTGATTTATGATGGAAGGGATTGCTCCAGTATCCCATTCCTGCAAAACGGACAATACGCCGTAACGACTCTTTGTCCTCACTCAAAAAGGTACAGGTGACAATGGGATCGGGGCAATAACAGTATACTCTGTCCTCTTTTGGGACCGGAGGTGAATAGATCACATCCCCCAATGCTGGGCCAGCCCGATGACCTGGCAGAAAACCTTTTCCAAAGTAATGGCTGTGAGCATGGTAGTCAGGTTAAACAGGAGCATCCCTTCTCAAACCCCGTTTTCGATTGTCTGGGATTTTCCTTTTTACTCACGTTTGAAACCATGCTGTTAGAATATGAAAGTTATTTGACGGAGTTTGCTATGTGGTGGCTGTGTTGTGAACACAACTATATATTATATGGCTATAAACATAAATCAAGATACTGTAGTTGATCAGCAAGCCAATTATCTCACTTGACTGCTGCAGTTGAATCCTTGTTGGTGGGTGAAAGTAAACTGTGATTGGTGTCTGGACGGTAACAAAGATCTCTTCTTTCCACCCTCGTCTTTGGCTGCCTTTGGCTTCTTTTGTCCTAAAGGCTATCTCATTAGCATCACTGAGGCTGACCTGAGAGCAGAGAGTCCAGCTGTGTCCCCCCAGCCTCACAGACAAACCTTTGACCCCGGCGTGAACTGTAGGATCATCTACAACTGTCACTGCCTCTCCTTGTCTCCGTCACTTTGGCCGTCTTTTAGTGGCGTCAATCCGCTTTAATTAGTTGTTGCTCTTTTGAACGGATTATGACTGTGAAAAGCTTAAGTGTACACATCATACCAACGTAAGCGCATGATTATTATAGCGGGCCGGCAATATCCACCCTGGATAGACATTATTGTTCCACCAGCATGGTGGGGCTGATGACCTGACATACCACCCATTCGAAACTCTACTATCTTCCCTTTGTCACCTTTCTCTCCCTGTTTACAGCCAACACTGGCTGCTATTTACAGGCAGCCTGAGACGTGAAACCGCACTGGGGTGGGAAAATGCTCACCGTTGCACGCCAAGGCACCGATTGATGGCGGAGCAATCGACCGTGTTCAAAGATGTGCCACGTGTTCCTTCAAATAGGTCAAAACAGGTTGCCCTTAAAGGGGCATGTTTTCACTGCCAAACTCCATTTTACTCTCTGAGATACCATCGAACCCTATTGGAACGTGTTTTTTTTTCAGTGTAGCTATACCGTGTACTGAGGGCTGATATCGTGATAGAAAATGTATCGTGTTGTCTGGTTGTCTAATGTCATCACACCAGCATTGAGGTTTCAATATCAAAACAGGTACACGTAGTCTCTTTAGATATCTTTTAACTCCATTAACATTGAACGTGGGGGTGTTTCCATCACTTGGCAGAACATGAGTGCAGAGGGAGAAGATTAATGATATAATAGCTCTGACCACATGGTGTAGTTATTTAAACTGGCAGCATCAGCTCAAATTGTTTCATGGCTTTCCGCAGTGATACATTATAGGAGCGTGTCCGGACAGGTTGGTAGATTCTGGAGAGCAGAATTCACTGCAACTCCCTCTGAACCTCGCAGCCTTGGGAGTCTTGAGTTTGGAAGCTATGACACCATCAGTAAAGTACACACAGAATGTTTACAATGACTTGTTTGTGCACCGTTCCTTCGCACGAGGCTCTCGCTCGACACCGAAGAAAATGGTTACATCATGCCGCACTTATGATCAACTTGATCATATGATCAACTTATGATCCTGTTTGTAACATCGGGGTGATAAGATTTTCTTTTCGTTGTCTTCTCACCGACTTTGTTCACTTTGCTTGAAACTGGTGCGGTGAGATTTTAGTCGGAGAGAGAGATGTCGTAATCAGTCGGTAACTACAGAGCAGGACTGAGCCTCTCAGACTGTTTGCGGTTAGTTATGAACCTGTTGCACTGTCAAACCCAAAGGAAGCAGTCTACATAGGGGGTGACAGTTTTTATTGTATTCGCGGATGGGCTGGGCTGGCTGGTTGACTGGCAGACTGGCTTGCTGGCTGGGCGGGCGGGCTGGTTGACTGGCTGGCATGCTGCTGGAGCAAGATCAGTGATATTACCCTGGAGTCTCTGGGCCTGCAGGGGTTATAGTGAGTTTGGTGTTTTTGTTCAAAACATCCCGTGTCAGGATGCCTGAGACGTTCCAGGATTACTGTAAGCTTGGCTCAGGTGACGTCTTCAGGTGGGGGGGCAGGGGGGGGTATGAGGGCCCTCCATAGACCCGGTCAAAACCCTGCGCCAAATAGGGGAAAAGTATCATATGGGACGCTCAGATCTTCTGCAGATACCCCAGTGGGCTCCACAGCTAGTGTGCTCAATCATCAAAGGCCGCCATTCAAGTGCACTCAAAGGTCTCACGTCTCCATTGCTCCGATGCATCACCGTGCTCTGATTACATATTTTAGGAGCTTTCTTACACACAGACAGGGCTGTTTCAACGGGCCACTTTTGCTCTGCGAGAGCTTCTTGAACGACTCCAGTTGACGGCCGGCCTGCGTGTGTCGCGGCGCGTTCAGATTTACGCGACAAGAGCGGTAGGAGATCGTCTGACCACTCCGCTTACCTGGGGAAATCAGACAGACCATGGGAAGTCTGATCTGGATCCTTAGAGATGTGGGCGGCTGCCCTCAGACAAAAAAAAAAGCAGAGGATCTCTCTTGTGGGAAGTGCACATTGTGGGCTATCTTCCCCGTCCATCGCCGCAGCGCCTCACACATCACGCCGTTGAGAGACTGCACAAAGAGCCCATATCTCAGGAATCACATAAAGACAACCTTGTGCTCTGCAATTTACTGCGCTGCGCTCAGGTGCTTGTGCATGTCTCAACCAGAGGAAAAACAAAAGTATGACTGACAGAATCATGTGTCAGAAGATTTATGGAGGCAGAGAGCGAGAGGGGAAGAGAAGGAGTGGAAAGCACATTTTCCCCTCTTTCACCTCCTCTACAAATTATTGTATTTAGTAGTGTCCCCCCTTGTTAGAGTAAAATGTTTGAAACGGCTGATTACTGTCCTGACAATATACACCCACAGATATTTGCTTCGAATTAAGTTACTGGATCATGTCAGTTTACAACCTAAGATTGGAACCATGAGAATCACTCATCTGTTTATTCATTTTGAATTATTCTTACTTGTGCACTTCATGAGTTGGCAATTTAAAACCCCCCAAATGTTATTGTATCTGTGGTAGACACTTAGGGAATGGAAATATGTTAAATTCAAAATAATCTTCTTTGTTAGAGAATTAAGCTTATAATTATAACGGTACATTAAAAACACATGTTTTTAAGTAATAATATATGCACAAGATCGCTAAGGTGAAAGTTCAAAAGAGAAGTTAGAATAAATCTGTTTTTTGCAAAGCCAACATTACGTAATTTTAAATCATTTCACACCATATTTATAGGATATTCTGTCAAACCCAACCTAGATAGGATAGAATTTATAATAAATTAAGTGTATTAGGACTATAATGACAGATTTTGGTGCTAGCTAGTTGATTGGGCTGCCATTTTGTAAAGGGTCACAAGAGCAAGTGGAAAGGCATGGCAGCTTTCCAGCAAAAAACAGGAGTGAGCCAGACTACCAACTATAAATCTGCCTTTACCACCAAACTCCAGGTATCACAGGTGATCTGTGTGCGTGTGTGTGTGTGTGTGCATGTGTGTGTGCATGTGTGTGCGTGTGCGCACGTGTTTGTCTGCCTGTCTGTCTGTACATGTAAACAAAACTCCAAAGGATAAAGTCACCCAACTTCAGAGCAACATAGATATCACTGCTCTCAACATCTTGGCATTGCCTTAGTCCTGTTTATAGAGAAACACAGCCTAAGAGTATAATTAGTGTTTCAGTGATGTTGCATGGTTTCTGGCTTAGTCTGCCATATCAAAGAAGCATAGTGTTTGGTGTTGGTGAGGACTTAGTGAGGCTGTGGGTGACCGTGGCCTCTGTGTAATTTTTCGTGTGCACCTGACTGAAAACAACGATGTCGGTGAATTATTTCAAACAGTAGCTAATTAAAAGTTTGTTTGTTGAACACGGCACACTGTGTCTTTAGGGAATAAAGGCCTTAATGTCACAGTGTGCCTAACCATTAATCTGGGAGTTCTCCCTTCACCTCATTCACAGTATCCACTCAAGCCTGAGATTTTTCCCAGTCTGGTAAAGGTTAACCGAAGACATGACTAAGTGACTCTCAATGGGCCGAAGTAAGTGATCCGTATTAGATCTTCTGAGATCTAAGAGCTAGCACTCCCATTCAAGTACTTCTTTAAGACGTGAGATAATGTGATGAGCATCTTACAAAGCCACCCTAGATAAAGTTTAACCGGGACTTATTGGGTAGCTGCCTATTCTTATGCAGGAGGCTTTTGTATCAATATTATGAAAGCAGAAAGCGCTTGTCAATTTATGAAAAGTCTGTGTATAATATTTTTCCCTTTCAAAACCAATTCCTCTTTACATGGGTCATCCATGTGACGTATTACCCTTCATATTTTAGATAGATTGGACATTGGGACTAATAGTATATCGGACGGACTTTCTATATATTTTTAAACGCTGTAAATGCAGCCAGGTGAGAACTAGAAATTTACAAGGTGCATTTCTCTCTTTCAGAGACGTTATTGGGACCAAGTCCTCCATCAACTCCTTGGCAGGCCTATGGGAGTGGAATCTAACGATTGTGGGCTTTAGCATCGTTAACATTTCCCTGACATGTCGCCCTGCCTCTCTTGGAGACTGCGCCACATTTTCGGGGCCGCAGTGCGAGTTGTTGTAGCAACTAGTGGACCCGGAGTGAATGAAGCAGATGTGCGAGTCATCTATCACCTGACAGCTCCCACTCCTCTCGCCTGAGCAAGTCATCACCGTGGCAGGCTCCGAGACCAGCCTCATCAATTACACCAGCACCCTACCATTACAGCCTATCCTAACGCTTTTCTTCTCCTCCTCTCTCCACATTCACACCGTTTCCCAGTTGGCATAGATGGACCCTCAATTAAGCATGAATAACTTTCCCCCTCAAAGAATGTCTCTCTTTGGACTGCTGCTGCTGGAAATCGCACAGATTGCAGCCGTTGGAGAGGCCCTTTGGCGATTCATTTATCTATGTCATCGCCAGCTGATGTCGGGGCCCTCCTTGTGTTCTTGATACTACACATGGTGCCTCCATAAAATTACAATTTAACCATATGTTTTGTACAAAACCAAATAAATAAACTGAAGAAGGTTAATTATCATCTATTCGATCTGTAATTAAAATGTCATTAATGTAAATGTTTCCACGCAACTTCAATTTAAGGTACTATACGTTTTAAAATAGATCAGATGAAAGTTCAAAATATGAATCGGAATAAATATTTTAGCCAAGCCAATATTATGCAATATACACTTTGCGCAACAGTTAAAGAGGTCGTGTCCTTTATTCGCGGGTTCAAAACTACCAGCGCCTTCCATGTTAACAATGGTAAAGAAGCGCTTGGCTCACTCCATGAAAACGGTGCGCCTGGCGCCTCCTTGAGTGGATCGTTCGTTTCACCTGTCGCTTTCTGATGGAACGCTCAAATAAGCATAGGTCAAAGTTTTCGAAGCGCGTCGCTCGTCAATGTTTATTTTTCTCAGTCGACCAATAAAAAATTACTATAAGGAGGGACAGAAATAATAATATGCAAACAGGGCGGACGAAAAAAGTAAATAGTAGTTACCAATCACGGATTTTTTGTTTCGATCGTGTATCATGATGACAGCTAACTACAATATGGGTTGGGTTGCGAAAAAGTTAAAAGCTGCCGTACTATCTACTGTTAATGTTAAAAAGAAATTTAATGCAAAGATAACGTTCTATTATCAGATGATGTTCTGACCACGCAGCAACAAAAAAAGCTCCCCGTCCAGCTGGCAGAGCCCAAGTTGCAGACGATTCTTTACAGAACGCGTGGTGACCTCGAAGGGCATTCAGTAGACAGTGACATAGGGCTAGGCCAATTGTTGAACCTTTTGCACATGGCAGATATTTTGATTAGCAATACAATGAATAGCGTCTTAAAGAGTGAGATCAAAACTATAATTTACTGTGTTGTAACTATAAAACACCATGGAAAAATGACACCCTCAGAGCCATTGCTTGTTAGTGTGATCTCGTTCCTGTATTCCACCAATAGTAGTCATGAAATGCAGTTAACATAGCAGTTTTAACAGAGCATCATACATCAATGTGAAACCATGTCAAACGTTTCCTCACATACAGAGAACAAAACCATGGCAATGGAAGTGGTGGCCAAGTAAACCTTTTCCAAATGAACTTTGCAAAGGGACCAAAGGAAGAACCAGACCTTGATGTACGCAAGAAGAAATCCAGCAGTATAAATAAGACATTCATATAAAAATAAGCATTTACAAAATAAACTCTAAAAACCAATATTTACCCAAAAAAGTAGAAAATGTGGGTATGCTTTTTGTCAGTGAACTTAGTATATTCTGTTTTAAGTTTTCAGCTTGAGGTGAGCATTGTCATTGAAGACAGGAGAGTGAATGCCCTTCTACCCCAGAGTGGGGTGGTCCAGACTAGCAGCAAACAGGGGGGGGGCAGACATACTCAGGGGAAGGTCAATCTCAGTAGCCTTAATATCAACCTAAAGATGGAACAACATTATACTCAACAACACTCCACATTCCAGGCTGGTTCAATTCTGGTGTATTTCACTACATGGTCTAGTTTTGATTGCATTAGACAAAAGAGAAAAACTAAAAACTCCTATGATCTAAGTGTTGTTCCATAATGGACAAAATCAGTAGTTTCTTTATAGAATAAATTAATATTATTTATTTGTCTCTAAATACAGTATGTTAAATATTCCCGGTAGCTGTTTAACATTTTGTCCGTGCATAATATGTCCTACAGTAGAACCAGGAACAGAGAACTACAGTGGGCTGCATTGTCCAGCATCAAATGGAGCACCGAACTGGAGTGTCCAATTGCTTAAGAGTCCAAACTTCAGTAAAAATCCATAGCTTACAGTCTTAGAAGATTCAGTTGCTTGGTCCCAGTAACCTCCGGCAACTTCATTGTGTATAGTTGATGAACTGGGGCCATCCAATACCAATTCCAGTGGAGAGTTTCCATTTCCCTTTATAGTATTCTGCTGTACTGTTATACTATTGCACAGCTTATTTTGCTCCTAGACTGAGCTGATTCAGTCCTCCCAGTCAAAATCCAGAGGAACGACAAAAGGGCCATATGTGCAAAAGTAATCATCATGCTCCGTCCTCAACTTATGCAATTCCTTTTCATCTATGGCTGGTGCTGCAAAAAACAGCATTCTAAAAGAACAGCTCCATGTTATCCATTTAACCATCCTCACCGTTCCAACATTCAAACACATACACACACGCATTCAACACACACACACACACACACACACACACACACACACACACACCCACACACACACACACACACACACACAGACACAAACACTCAAACACACGCACATGCACTGTAAGTCCAATAAATACTCTCATTTGCAGGTGTACACCTCTGTCCTCTCACTGCAGGTGTTGCATTTGACATAGCAGCACCACAGGAACTTGCAGTTGCACTGCCACACTCGGGAGTACTGGTGCGTGTTGTAGCCGCGACCGCAGCACATCAGGTCGCAGCCGCTGATCTGCTGAATCATGGTCTTATTGCACACCCTGCCCTGCGTCCCCAGACTCCCTGTTATGGGGTCCGCCTCGCAGTAGTTAGGGGACCTGTCTGTGTACACCAGGTCCGTGTCCATGGGCTTCCGGTAGGAGTAGGGTTTCTTGATCTTGAGGAATTTCGGCCGCCGGTTGCGGCTGGCTTTGACGGCCTCCACGTGCACGGCATGGGCATACTTCTCCTTGAGAATGTAGCCGAGCTCGCGGAACTTGGGAAGTGTAGTCCAGCAGGTTTTGGTGGTGCAGGAACCTGAGACGCCGTGACACTTGCATTCCAGTCGCATGTTCTTCTCCAGGATCTAGACAAAAACACACACGCAAAGAACCAGCAGAGTTTAGAGTAGTTAGGCATTCGTTTGTGTGTACAATGTAAAAACATTTAGGTCAAAAGACAAACAAATAACTTCATGATGTGAGCAAAACACCCCATGATGCACGTTACATGTATCATCTTAGTGCACATTTGGATATGTCCGCTACATTTCATGGCAGAAGTGCTAACTTGGTGACATTACTTTGCACTACCAAAAAAAAAATCAAACACGTACCCTTCCACAACGCTGTGGGTGATACGGTGTGCACAGAAGCCAAAATACTGTATCAGATTACAGTCTCCTCGTGTGTAGTCACCACACACAAAGCACAAATGTCAGGAGTGACTGCGTAAGGTGCTGATAGACAGGATTACTGCTTAATCCTGGACCGATGACAATGAGAAGTGAAGTGCCACTGTACGAACATGCCAAGACTGCAAGTCACGTAGTACGATCAAAACGAACCACGTTTTGGTGTTGTTGTCGGTGTCGCTGCTCAACGCGGTGCACAGTGAGTCTCAAAATACAAACGCAGATTTAAACAAAAAAAGAATGACATGATTCCCGTGGTAAAAAAAACAAATGGGTTTTAAGAACCGGGTAACTGAAAAGCAGTGGGCTAACACGGTTGTTTCTGAGGGGTCTATTTCATCCACCATCGGGCTCCCAAGTCCGCTCCAATCCATCAGTGCTCCTGTGACCAACAGTGCTGACAGGCTTTGTCTGGCTGTCTTCGACCTGGGAGCTGGGAGCCGCGCTCCTGCTCAGTGTCACCGCTCTGATTTGCATAAATAAAAGGGGGAGGAGGAGGAATTGGGGGGGTATCAAAACAGAGAAGCCATTTATTACCACCGAGAAGAGGAAAGAAAGAAACACCACTGATTGTCTGAATCCGCCTGAGTGTAGTCCCTTCACTAAGAGAGGCAATTTAGCTGTCGAGATAAGCCACGCTGAATTCAGACCCCCACACAGAAAGGCAGCAGTGAGCCGCTAGCCGCACAATGTGTGAGAGGGGGCTTTTCACTGCGTCTGGGGACGTGTTGGTGGTGTGAATCAGGCCTCTATGGCACAGGGAGAGAGAGAGACAGAGAGAGACAGAGAGAGTGTGTGTGTGAGAGAGAGAGAGCAATAGAGAGAGAGAGAGAGAGAGAGAGCAAGAAAGAGAGAGAGCGCAAGAGAGAGAGAGAGAGAGAGAGAGAGAGAGAGGGAGAGAGAGAGAGAGAGAGCGGAGCTGGGATGACTCGGGGAGAGGTGCTTCTTTCCTCTTCACTAACTCCAGTGTGGTGCAAAGGAGCCTCACCCATCGCCGCTTGGCAGATTGTTCCGCTCATTCTTTCACTCCCAGACTTGCTGGAGTCTCAGAGAGTCTTTCTCGGCTGTGTTCTGCAGCCATGGATGCACCGGGGCGCTCTTAGCGGAGTATGTGAGCAGATTGTAATGTATCTCCACTGTTTTGAGGGGATTACCGTCGTCTGACTCAAGTCTGCGAGCACCATCTTTGACGTACAGAAACAAGGGTGTGCGTGAGATTTAGAAGCTCAAAGCAATGTGCTTAACTAAGCAGCCACATACTTGCTGCTGCCGTGACACATGCACCGGCACATCATACCCGCTAAAATGCTTTTGATATTAGATAAACCGTGAAACCCAGGGATTGTGGTAAAGATAGGGTGACGGTAAAGTGCAGCGAATAGGGGACCCAGCTAATGCATTTTTGTACAGTGTCAATCCGTTTGCAGTGCAGGGATCTGGGCTGTAATCAAACCCGCCACTTAAACGACTCTTCCCCTAAAAGCCGGCCTTTATTTCCCTGCTTGTTTAATGTTGGCCCCGGTACCTAGATCCTTGGCAGGATTCACCCCAACCTCAAAAGCATGGGGGAGACTACCAAATCACAACAGCCATGGTTACTGAGACCCATCCCAGACTCGTTAATCCATGTCATTAAGGAACACTCGGGTCTTCCATTCAGTCTCCACTTCCTACCCTAAGCTTTTCTGTGTCTCAAAAATGTAGTCTACATTCTAAGGAGGTGAGGTTAGCATTGATGCAGAGAAGAAGGAGCTATTTCAATGGAAAGAACCAACATCCGCTGGGTGAAAGAGACGATGGTCGGGGGGGTTGGGGGGGGGGGGGGGGCCCGTACCTTCCCCCCGACCGCGTGGTTGTGCAGGTTCAATAGGGTCCTGGCGTTCTGTTTTACCACCCGGGCGTCCCCGAACACCTTGGC
>JAVQIZ010206413.1:0-12621 GCA_036023535.2 Galaxias brevipinnis
TCCAATGAAACAGTGTCCAGTTCAGGTTTCAGGTCAGCAAGCTATCACGTTCTACACATTAGGATGCAAACTCCAAACACACTTCTGTCTCGACCGATCAATACCTGACCCCCCGCCCCTCAACTGCCTATCAATACCACACCCTCGAGGAAACTATTCAGGCTGTCTGTCCTGGTATAATTCACTGGATCACTGAATGTCTGGATCACTTGATCCCTGGATCACTGGATCGCTGGATCACTTTATCACTGGATCACTGGAGTGGCACTGTCACCACCGTCTTCATTGGATTACATCATTCTCTGACATCAGTTGTCATGGAGGCACAGTCACTGTGAGAAATGTCTGCTGAGCACAGTCAGCTTTTTGAACCTTTAGAAAACAAAATTCTTTGTGCAGCATTAACAGCTGATAACAAAATAATGTGTTTGGCAATGATACAGTACAGTATCAGTGTTTGATACAGCAGATCTATCAGAGCATACAGTAAACAATCAATAGTCTGTCAAATACATACAGTGTACACTATATATATATATATATATATATATATATATATATATATATATGAATGTATATATATTGTATATATATATATGACAGAGTATCTACATTCTAGTCCAACAGAGCAGACAGTTTCCCACACAGCACATCTTAACCTTTGGCTTACATTAGCAAACTGAACGGTTCTTCTGATACAGCGTCGGCTCTCTAAAAGAGTGTACATTGTATATACTTGTATATTTGTATTCGTATATTCGGCAGACTGTATGACGACCCAATAAGCCTCTAGACTCTATGACGACCCATTAAGCCTATGGACCGTATGACGACCTGTTAAGCCTCTAGACCATATGATGACCTGTTAACCCTCTAGACTCTATGACGACGTGTTAACCCTTTAGACTGCGACTACCCAGTCACCATGAACACGTCCACCGCCCAAAGCCCCGTTAACACTCCCCCGCCCAAAGCCCTGTTAACACTCCACCGCCCAAAGCCCCGTTAACCCTCCACCACCCAAAGCCCCGTTAACCCGCCGCCATCCATCAGACCAGGAACCAACAAACCTTGTCTCTGACCCCTCAAGCCGCCTGGGCTACAAACTAGCTCCTTTTTCTGGGGACTCGATGGCAAATTTTGAGGGGAAAACTTTATGAAATATAGTAGGCACAGAAAACAATCAATAATAGTACTACTATTAGCAATTATCATTATAAGATGGAAGGAACAGACATATAATGGAACCTGAACCGAGTAATATGAATACAACACAATTAAAAATATATGGCTAAAGTCGCCAGTGAATAATATAGATCATATCTATATACTATAAATCAGATCCAGATAAAGTGATGACGTGCTGTCCAAGCAGTCTGTCTCACCTTGTGTCTGCACTTTAGGACCACTCCATAGGCTCCTAAAGGAAAGCGTGAAGAGGGGGAGACAGGGGAGACAGGGGGAGGAAAGTTAGAAGGATGTGATTCAGACATTTCTCTATAACTTGAGACTGAGCAAAAGAAAATGACTAAAGGCCTTTGCACATGAGCGACGCAGAAGCGCAGACATTCGTCAGTCACGTGGAAGACCCTTAAGCCTAGAAAGTTCAAAGTGAAGAAGAGGAGGATGAAGCTGCTGCTGTTTGGGAGTGTAAAGGCACAGGAAGTCTTTCGGAAGAGGAACACTAGTTATCTGTTTTATTCACTGTGGAAGTAGAGAGCTAATGGGAGCAATGACTACCAGCACACAGTACTGTCCCACTAGTCAATGACGATATGTAGTGGCAACATAAGAAAACATTAGAATCACATTGAAGGTCATGTTTAATTGACACCATAATGGGATCAAGAGATTGCGTATCAATTCATATCTGAAAAGGAGATTGTACCTTTCAGTACACTCAACATACATAGCTCTGTTTAGGTTTCCAGTACACTGAACATACACAAAGGGTAACGCCATCTCTGTTCTAGCTCTCTTTGTGTGTGTTCAGTAGTTCCTGTCAGTACACTAAACACACACACACACAGGGTAACGTCTCTGTGTGACTGGCCTTCACACTAGCTGGGTTCAGGGACAGATCACACACACTAGCAGAGTATCACAGTGGGTAAACTATGTGTCAGGGAGTCATTAAGGTGAGGCTGCAGGAAGGCAGAGAGCCAGAGGAGGAGTCATGTTTAACCTTCATTAGTCCCCACTGTGCTTATGGCCAAAAGCCAGACCTGGCAACCCTCTGCAGCCAAACCTGGCATCCCCTCTACACTGCAGGATCAACTGACAAGAGATGTTACAAACATTCCACAGTGGGATCAATTGACTTACAACCAGGCTGGTGTTTAATAACACTTTGGACTTTGATCTGGACACATCCTGACCTCCCCTGAGTCAAGCTGAACCACTGGAAAGACTCACAACAACTACATATGTTAGGATAGAGATCTACACCCCTACACTGTTGTTAGCAAAGTTCACTAGTGTCTCTCTCTCCCTCTCTCTCTCTCTCTCTCTCTCTCTCTCTCTCTCTCTCTCTCTGTCTCTCTGTCTCTCTTTGCGTGTCTGTGTGTGTCTGTGTGTCTCTACCTCCATAGATGGCTGTTGGTAAAGTTAAATTGCGAAGTTCAAACAGGTAGTATATGTATGTGTGTGTGTGGGTGTCTCTCTCTCTCCCTCTCTCTCTCTTTATCTGTGTAGGAAGGGAGCGCAGTGTGTGTGTGTGTGTGTGTGTGTGTGTGTGTGTGTGTGTGTGTCTACCTCCATAGACGGTTGTTGGTAACATTAAATAATGAAGTTCAAACAGGTGAAACCAACCGCAGGATGAACTGACCTTCTCCCACAATGCCAAGCACCTCAAACTTATTCATCACATCACCGAGGGGGAGGGCTCTTTCTACGGGAGAAAGCAGCTGATTGGTCCAGGAACCAGGAAGGGCTTAGAGCAGAGGATAGGTGGGAGTCTCAGCCGGCGATGAGTCCTGGAGAGGTCCAGTTGGAGTCCAGACACACACCATCTCTCTCTCTCTCTGTCTGTGTGTCTCTCCCTCTCTAACTCTCTCTCGCTCTCTCTCTCTCTCTCTCTCTCAGATAAACCTTCTCTATATTCTCTCTCTCCTTCTCTTCTGTCTCTTTCCTATTCTCTTTCTGTCTCTTTCTCTTTTATTCTCTTCCTATATCCTTCTCTCTCCTATTCTCTTTCTGTCTTTCTCTCTCCTATTCTCTTTGTGTCTCTCTGACAAACCTTGTTTATTTTCTTTCTAACTGTCCCTTTCTCGTTCTATCCGTTTTAAGTTATGAAAGCCTATTATTTTTGTCTTTCTTTCTCATTCTCTCATTCCTTTTACTATCCCTTTTGTTTCCTCCCTCTCTCTTTGTTTTAATTAACTCCCAGCTCGCTCTACTGCTGTCTGCTATTCTCCCAGGTCTAATACTTATTTAATTTTCACCTGCAATCTTTCTCCCTCACACAAACATGCACTCAAACACTCACTCACTCCACACACCTGAAACAGAAAAGAACAAAATAGAGGGTGAGAGGAAGAGAGAAGGAGCAATAGATAGAGAGAGAAAGTGAGATGATGGAGGAGGAGGGGGAGGAGTGTTAGGAGGATCACACTACGGTCATATTTCCCATCATGCCGTGTGTTGGCCGTGGGTTACTCACAGCGGTGTGAGCAAAGATGGCTGCAAACTGGAATAAATATAAAGATGGCTGCTAACTGGAATAAATGCAGCTCCATCTATACATTCAACTCAAACATGTACCAGCATGTCTTCCTGTACATGCTTAAATCATACATGTACCAGAGTGTCTTCCTGTATGCTTATATCATACATGAATCAAATACAATCAACGTTACCAACATTATAAACAATCAGTGAAATGAAAATTACTTTGACAGCGATAACTCCATGGATACTATTATAATAGCTGTGTACAGTGAAATCAGACCTTCATGCTAATCCAGTGAATGAGTACTGCTAGCATACTAGTTGTGTGTACAGCAAAGTAGACCTTCATGCTAATCCAGTGACTGAGTACTGCTAGCATAGCAGAGGTGTGTCCGGTGTAAACAGACCTCCATGCTAATCTACTGAATTAGTACTGCTAGCATACTAGCAGTATGTCCAGTGAAAGCAGACCTCCATTCTAATCCAGTGAATGGGTTCTGTTAGCATACTAGCTGTGTGTATCATGAAAGCAGACCTCATTGCTAATCCAGTGAATGAGTACTGCTAGCACACTAGATGTGTGTCCAGAGAAAGCAGACCTCCATGCTAATCCAGTGAATGGGTTCTGCTAGCATAATAGTTGTGTGTCCAGTGAAAGCAGACCTTCATGCTAATCCAGTGAAAGGGTTCTGCTAGCATGTATGCTAATTGAGAGTTATTCTCCTCGAGTGCTTGTTAGCATTTTGTGAGTACAGGGCTCCACTATGTCTGAACACACAGCTGTAAGGTCTACAGCAACACTCTGCCCAGTCAACAAATTATAATTATTGTTACTTCTTAGCCATTTTATTTCTCTTATTACAATTGTTTTTATTTTATTCTTAGTCTTTCACTTCTTTTGTGTATGTATGTCTGCTTGCATTGTGTAACGCACATTGAGTTGCCTATGTGTATGAAATGTGCTATACAAAAACATTTGATTTGATTTATATATAACCAATTATTTTGAGCAAAACAGCAATTTACAATGTTTGGTTCATGTTCATATTAAATACATGTTAGGATACTATACCATGTTTTCTTAATAATTAAAAGCAGATTATACTTCTAAACAAATGTTATGATTATACTGCAGATTGTTGTCATTGCCCACCTAAAATTGAAAATGAGCAGCGTTATGTTGAACTTGACACTTCTCTTCTCATACAGTCGGTGAACTGCACAACTCCAAATACACTGTGAGATTACCTGAGAGTAACATGTTTCACATATGAAGCCCCCCTGGCTGTCTGTAACTGTATCTACTGTTTTAGCCCCCTGGCTATCTGTAACTGTTTTAGCCCCCCTGGCTGTCTGTAACTGTTTCTAGCACCCCTGGCTGTCTGTAACTGTCTCTACTGTTTCTAGCCCCACTGGCTGTCTGTAACTGTCTCCACTGTTTTAGCCCCCCTGGCTGTCTGTAACTGTCTACCACAGTGAATCTCATAGCGGGCTTTTAGAAAGCACAGATGGGACCTTTAACTATTAGTAGGATGGTCGTGATAAAATCCCCCTTATATGGTCATCAGCAAGCCTCTTACTGTACCCAACCTCCATCTCATCGAGTTCAGCCAGTGGCCGGAACGGACGGTGTTGGCTGTCATTCAGGTAGCCATGGAGATGGGTTAAGATGGCGTTTAGTTTTGTAATGCGCAACATAAACAGTTAATGATAATGTTTGAATATCAAAATGGGTTAAAGCAGTCTAAGGACTTAAGGACATAAGGACATACGTTGTTATGATGTTAAGATGTAGAGGTGTTAAGATGTTACGATTTGAATGTTAAGGTGTTAAGATGTTATGTTAAGGTGTTAAGATGTTAAGGTGTTAAAATGTTAAGTTCTTCAGATGTTAGGAGTTAAGATGTGAAGATGTTATGGTGCTAAGATGTTTAGGTGTTACGGTATTAAGATGTGAAGGTGTTACGATGTTAAGTTGTTAAATGTTAAGATGTTACGATGTTAAGGTGCTAAGATGTTAAGATGTTAAGGTGTTAAAGTGTTACGGCATTAAGATGTGAAGGTGTTATGTTGTTAAGTTGTTAAGATATTAATATGTTAAGGTGTTAAGATGTTAAGGTATTAAGATGTTAAGGTGTTACGATGAAAAGGTGTAAAGGCGTTCTTAAAGGACTCCTTGGTATAGTTATTTCCGCTGAATGTAAGAATCAATAAGAGAAAACAACAACAAAAACAACAAAACAACAAGCAAGTTAAATGATGCAATAGTACACCTATTTCAAAAATACTGCAGTGGTAAAATGATCATTATTACATAATAAAAACGAAAGTAAACCATTAGGTGGAAATGTCATGTGTGACTAAACATTGTTACAAGGCCTTTCCCCTTCACAGACACTTTAGTTGTAATGTAAATACACCCAGTAGTTTCATGCTTACATTAAACCAGCTTTTTAGCAAACAAATGTCCCAATGTGATGATGTGATTCTGTCATTGCACTGATGATGTAGGCTAGTGCGTGCACGATAAGGCGCGCGTGTATCTGTATACGCGCCTGGAACCGTGGGTGGATCAAACTTCAGCTAAGGCACATGTGGGCTGAATAACCCCCACCACATACACAAATACACCCACATACTCTCGCGCTCACATACAAACGTTTTGTAAAAAAAATACAACTGATTAGCAGGGAAACATTTTATGGCTCAATCGTCCTGCTGCTGTGTGGGTGTCTGTGTGTCGCTCTGTGTGTGTGGCTATGTATGTGTGTGTCTGTGTCTGTGTGTGTGTGTGTGTGTCTATGCGTGTGTTTCTGAGAGTGTCAAATAAGGAGAGCAAAAGACGGATAGACTCTGCACTGAAACATCTCTCTCTCTCTCTCTCTCTCTCTCTCTCTCTCCCTCTCTCTCAATGTAGGCTGCGACGCAGAGCGCACCACCATTCCGACGCTGTCCACGCGCTTCCCAGCCTACACATTAGTGTTGCGTGAATTCTGATGCCAATATAACGAAAAATGGCTTGATATTTCACCCATTATGCCGTGACATTCACTCATATCTTCTTCAATAAACGGCAAAATGTCCCACCTTACACGGATACATGTCAATTGTTTGATTAAATTATTATGATTTTAAAAGATGTGCCTCTTATGGCAGTCATCAATGAATGTAACGCTAAGCGTCTTCAGCAAAGAGCGTGAGACATGACATCCTTCGAGGTGATATATCTTCCACATAACGACAATGCGTCGCGATAAAGCAGCCACTTCTTACCCAGGAGTCCTTGAGACGGAGAGGCCAAATCCAAATCTCGGTGGATGCGTATATGTCCACAGTGCAGCATCAACAGTTAGGTTATTCCACGGCCGGGATGCTCTGTGCTCCTCCACTACACCAGCCCCCTGCAGCTGGTTCACAAGCATGCAGTAACGATGAGCAGCGTGCTTATTAGCCAATAGTGCTCAGGACCCCCTAGTTCTAAGCCAATAGTCATACAGAGAATTCAGAATATGGTCCAGTAAGGCGGGCTCTCTACTGATATGTGTTATGCGCTTCTCCCTACGAACCAGTAATAGAGCGCCTGGATTGGAATAATGGTCTACCCAAGTCATAACTCTGACAACGAACAACATTAATCTTATAGATAATACATTTAATTTAAATATTAAACAAATGGTTATATATGAAGATTATTGGAATCAGGAAAGCAACCACTGGGTCAAAATAGGGAAAATCCCCTTTAAAATGTGTGGCTCCTAATTTGCATAGGCGTACTGCTGACACCCTCCGGTCAAATAGTGGGATTCATTTATTTATTTTTTTTTATATTATTTAATTTAAAATGTTTTTTTTATTACGCTATTTAATTTCTGTATTTTTTCTGTATTTATTGTTATAGAATGGTACAATACCTACCCACGTTTAAAAAGCCTCCGGCTTCAATGACCTTTTCAAATAAAAGAAAAGGCAATAGGCCTATATGGACGGACAAAGTGCAATAAATAGAGTGGAATTCAAACTATAGGATACGCTCTCATGAGGATATTCTCACTATATCCGCAGTGTATAAATAGATCACACCACATGAAGAACATGTGATTTAAAATTCACATCAAATTAGGGACTTTGGACTTTCTGATACCTCAACCTAAATTATAACTATCATTTATTGCCATGACGATTGCAGTGGAGAGGCAACGCGGGGATAGAAGATATTAGCGCGAGACAGGATTACATGAGTGCGCGGTAATGACCGGTGATATAGTTATGTGACAGTTGGTCACTAATCACTATTATATAGCTCTCTGTGACCTGATAGCATAGATGTGCGTGAGAACAATTAACTTTTACACTGTGACATCAACTGACAATAACTACGTGACGCTAACTGTTTAGTGGGTTGATGAGACATCAAGGATTACGTGTTAATTCTTTATTTGAACACTGTTGGTAGGGTGGGACGAGTAGGACCTAGTAGTGCTGATGGACAGGATCAGACCAAACACACCTGTAGCATGAGAGAGACAAATGAAGGGGTAGACAGAGACAAAAAGAGAGAGTCAGCAAGATAAATATTTAATTTAAAGTAAATGTGTATTTACACCCTTCCACCGTTGGGGAGCAGCAAATTACAACAAGCTTAAAATTATTTCAGCGCTAAACTGCTGCACAGGGGAAACCCTTTATAGTTCAGAGGGAGAGTTCATGCTGGGACAGGATGGGGGATGTAAAACACGCACACACAAAGGAGTGTTACATTATGTGGAATACTATACATGTAAAGTTTATATGCCATTGCATGAAACAGTTAAACATTTCGAGGTAATGCCTCATTAGTTTATTTTGAAACCAGTCCTCTACTCGACAGGATTTGTGTAAAATAAGCAGGAAATGTCTGTTATACTGTCAGCTAAAGACAGGATCAGACACACCTCGCCTGTTTCTCCATTCTCACTCATTGTTGCTGTTGTAGCTTTGGGTGGATGAGATGATGATGAAGTGCTAAGGATAATATGCGTACATTTACAAAAGCAGGTGTGCAGACATACAAATATGATATGTATACATTTACAAATACATGTGTATACAGACATACAAACATGCTAAGTATTGTATACATTTACAAATACATATAGCATACATACATACAAGACAGAGGCTCAGATTTCCCCTTATAACCAGGGATTCTGGTTATTCTTACTGACTGATGGCAACCTGAAGGCTGAAAACATCTTGAGCCTAACCCTAACCCTGCATGCAGCAGTGATGCAAAACAGATTGAGCCTTACCGGCATGCAGCAGTGATTTAGTAAAACATCTTGAACCTAACCCTGACCCTGCATGCAGCAGTTATGTAAAACAGATTGAGCCTAACCCTAACCCTGCATGCAGCAGTGATGCAGTAAAACAGCTTGAGCCTAACCCCAACCCTGCATGCAGCAGTGATGCGTAGAACAGTTTGGGCCTAACCATAACCCTGCATGCAGCAGTGATGTAAAACAGATTGAGCCTTACCGGCATGCAGCAGTGATGAGGTAAAACAGCTTGAACCTAACCTTGACCCAGCATGCAGCAGTTATGTAAAACAGATTGAGCCTGAGCCTAACCCTAACCCTGCATGCAGCAGTGATGCGTAAAACAGTTTGGGCCTAACCCTAACCCTGCATGCAGCAGTGTTGTAAAACAGCCTGAAGAGTTAGCCTGACAAGAGACAGTAAAAAAACCTATATACCTGAAAACATTATTTTTATTTAATACAGCTACAAAAATATTTGAGCACAGGTGTTCAACCCCCAAACTACAATCTATAGATCTTAGCAGTAAAAAAAGAACAGACATAAATGGCAGAAAAGGAGAGCGATTAGATAAATAAAATTGAATAAAACATTGAGACATGATTGAGATTTTAGCTCCATTATAACAGTGGGGACAGATGTGATGGGTAGTGACTAAGAGAGGATGAAAATAATCAGAGGGAGAGAGCAGAGGTGTAGAAGATGCATAATTACTATCTTTATGTAACAGCCATCTTTTCCATCTCAGTCATTGCTGGGCACGTGTGAAGTGGCAATTATGTGGCATCCATTTCCTCACCGTCGTTTGTCTGGCTCAGTGGCAACCCTGTGAAAACATGACTACAAAATGGCAGAGGAAAGGAGAGAGATTCCTTTGTAACAATAACATTTTCTGACAACGATAGTAGGAATTAGGCTAAACAGCTAAACGTTATCCAACAAGCAGTATAGGATAAGCAACAAGCCTTACAGGATAGCCAACTAGCAGTGCAGGATAGCCAACCAGCAGTATAGGGTTAAAAACCTTTTTGTGGTTTAACAAAAAAAAAAGCAAATACATTTTTAAGAATAACATGGAAAATATAAATTTGAAGTTATTACAAAGACAAAGTAATATTTTGTTTTTCAGAAAAAAAAATATGATCTTGTAACAAAAAACTTCTTAAATCAAGCAGATAAGCCAATGCAGATAGCCTGCTCGCCCATGATATGTTTTGGGGGACATTAACTGCAAAGGAAACAATGCTATTCTGAAGAAGTGATGGTTGTTGTATAACTTGTATATGCATGGAAACCCTAACTAGACCACTTTTGTGGTCTAATTAGTGTTAAAAGTAGATACCTTTTTTTGTCAATGTAATCAGTATTAAAGGTTAGTAGGTAAGCATACCATAGTTTAATAGTAGTTGTAATGAACAAGAAAAGTAGAGATAACTGGAGGACAGATATAGTATGGGGTGAATGCTAGGCAAGCAGATAGATGCATGTGTAGATGATACTCTATGTACTAATTACCCCCAGAACATTAAGGGTCACCTAATGGGGGCAAAGCAGACGGAAGCAAGGAAGTATACACGACACTTTCAGAATCCAGCTCAAAGCTACATTTCTTAAATGTATTTAACACAAAATTTGCAAGGCATACCCCTATGTCATATGCTTTACAAAGTCATTTTGTAACTTTGTGTGACCAAAGTCTTTTAAAATGTTCCACTAGATGGCGAAACTGCATCTTTCAACACGCGAGTTCTGCCGAACGAACTAACTATTTCAAAAAAACATGGCGTCTCTAAACAGCTCAGATTGGAGAATAATTTGCAATAAATTCGCAAATGCTCAAAATCTCTCTGAAATAGAATCAAGGAAAGACCCTGAAAATGATCCATTTCGCTCCAAATATAAATCCAGAGAGCTTCTGAGGGAAATATATTGTTCATTAAAGAATTTTGATGTAGGTGAGAGTGAAAATGAGAGTACCGCAAGTGATGGCGACCAGGGGCTGCCTGATCAGTCTATTGACGGAGGAAAAGAGTGTGAATTCGGGGGAGGCCACAGCGGGGACTCGCCAGCCGGCTTGCGTGCGGCTAAACTAGGGACAGTGGAGTATTATCTCGGTGTAAACCACATAGAAACGGAGGAATTGTCGGCGGGAGAGGAGCATTTGATGAACTGCATGAAATTGCTGGAGAAATGCAGCGTATCACCAGAGAACGTGTCTTTATTTATGCAAGTCAGGGTAAGAAGTGTTTTTGCATACTCCGTTTCGCTAGCTGCACCTTCTTATTTTTAGCTAAGTAAGATGTTGGACTAGTTCAAGCTGTCCGTATTGTGGTCGCCATGTATTGACAATGCATGAATACAGTTAGTCGTAACGTTCATTATATTGCATATATACTGTGTGTATATATATATATATATATATATATATATATATATATATATATCCAAGAATAAATAGCATAAAACTATGTCCATGTCAAACGGTGTTTTATTTTGCTACTGGTATCTTCGTCAGAACCAGCTTGGCATCCTTTGGGCCGGCAGAGACGAGACGGAGAAGGCACAGGGTTACTTGGAGACAGCTGAAGCGATGTACATCCGCTACATGAAAGAGGTGAGGAAGACACACTTCCGCAAACGTCATTAAACACATACTCACATAATCAGTAAGCATGTTTCCAAACATTTCCTTGATGGCGTTAGTAGCTACTGTATTAGAGGCATGGATGTTTGACGTGGCGTTCTTGATACTTCAAACAGGAAGGGGTTCCACCCATAGATCTCCCAGAGTATTTTGTTGCTGAGGAGGACAAATTGACCCAGCAGGAGAGGACAAAGAGGTAGATTATTGAGGCTGTCTCGTTGGCCTGACTGACTGTGCACCCTTCATGTCTGTTGTTGAAGTCATATCCTGTCTGTCTCAATATGTAAGATTGTATGTATGTATGTATGTATGTATGTATGTATATATGTATGTATAAGCTAGGCTTCTTCCAAACCTAGTCTTTTTTGTGTTTTAGTAGGTCAGTCTCTGTAGGTTTGATCTGGTCAGTCTCTCTTTCTCTCTCTCTCTCGCTCTCTCTCTCTCTCTCTTTGTAGGTTTGAGCTGGTCTACACCCACACCTTGTACTACCTGGCCCAGGTGTATAAGAACCTGGAGCAGTTTGAGAAGGCGGGGTCTTACTGCCACTCCACCCTGCAGAGGCAGCTGCAGCTGGGCCAGTTCAGCCCTCTGGAGTGGGCCATCAATGCAGCGACGCTGTCACAGTACTACATCACCAAGGTAAAGCAGCCACGCTGTCGCAGCACTACATCACCAAGGTAACGCAGCCACGCTGTCGCAGTACTACATCACCAAGGTAACACAGCCACGCTGTTGCAGTACTACATCACCAAGGTAACGCAGCCACGCTGTCGCAGTACTACATCACCAATGTAACGCAGCTATGCTGTCGCAGTGATACATTACCAATGTAACGCAGTCGCAGTACTACATCACCATGGTAACAATATCGCAGGACTACATCACTATGCTAACGAGTCCACTCATCAACAGGACATTGAAGTGTGTGTGTGTGTGTGTGTGTGTGTGTGTGTGTGTGTGTGTGTGTGTGTGTGTGTGTGTGTGTGTGTGTGTGTGTGTGTGTGTGTGTGTGTG
>JAVQIZ010206418.1:0-47653 GCA_036023535.2 Galaxias brevipinnis
ATTATCCATGGCCAAGTTTAGCAATGCCTGAGTAAAACTGGCAAACGATCGTAATCTGTGACTCATCCTGCAAATGGAATATAATAATTGCTGTCATTAGATAGGGGTCGCTAAGTTGAGTGGTGAAAGATAAGTGATGGAAAGTCTCCGCTCTCTTCGTTGAAGCTCAGTGAGGCTATGAGGGGTCTTTGGGTGCCAGACCTTACGTCTCACGGTGCAGTCTTCTACTCCATTTCTGCTGAGGCACCACCGTGTGAGTATATGTGTCATATTATTATTGCATTTTTAATCAGCTGAAGGGAGAACTTGTTATTCTCATCCCATTACTGTCTCTTGGTATTTATTTACTTGTCCCCCCCCCTCCTCTCTCTCTCTCTCTTTACCTCCACCTTGCATCTGGGAAGTCAGTGGGTGGAGAGTGTGTTTTAAAGCTGTTTATTTGACAGTTATTAGAGAAATTGATTGTGACAGTCTACAATTAAGTCAGTCACCTCCTTTATCTTCACCATGACTTGTATCTACTGGATGAATGGGAGGATGGAGTTTCTGCAACTATTCTAATTCGTCTCTCTCTCATCTACTTTATTTTCTCTTTTTTACACTGTCCAATTGGATCATTTTCCCTTGTTATTATTTATTTGAAAATTACATATACAACGTTAATGAGATAATTGACTAATATTGTGTGATGGCTAAGATAGTTGACAGCCCTTTTCTATTTGCAGCGACACGTATGCATCAAATTGCTACTCAGGGTGTAATTTTAACATCAGTGAGTCCCGCGCTTAGAAAAAAGCTTTCATTGAGCAAATGAATCATGTGTGCAAAAGCGTTCAGCGAATATGCTGCATGTTTGTTTTGTTTTTGACTGAATAAGTGATGTTGTTGAAATAGTCAGAACTTGTAAATATTTATCAAACAGTTGTAAAGAATTGTGTCAACTAAATCACAGAACAGGTCCATGGAACAGCCAAGAGCGTTTAATATTGGCAGGCAACTGTGGTCCAAACAAGAATTGACAACCATGAGTGTAGACTTCCTGTGACTTGTGATTTGAAGGCTAGGCACATCATTTTAAAGAGCCAGCATAAACAAAGCATTTCTACCAGTCAATGTTATTTTAAAGAAAATGGGTTTGAAGAAAATGATTGAAAAAAGAAATTTCATAGGGAATTTTGATGAACAAACAAAAGAGGAAAGAAAAACTGTGGATTTTGGTGGGTAGGCTCTTTCTGTGACAATGGACTTTTACATGAAGGTACAATTTGCAACAATATCTGAGTTTCTGTAAGGAATAGCAGCTTCACAGTCGATTTGAAATGCACCCATTAAAAATTGGAATGATGGCCTTACAGACTACAACATCATTGATAATTGTGTGTCTCATTTTTCAGTTGTCTGTGAAGTGTGCAGCACTCTACATTTGATTAAACTCTACCCAAAGGCTACATTAATTATGTATCCACACAATGGAGTTAACGGACTGCAGTAACAATTGAAGATGACTTGACTAAATTTCCTCATGACAGGATTTAAAATATACAATACAGTTTAAATCTTTAGCATCTTGTGGGATGAGAAAGAGTGCTTCTTTTTTCACTATTTATAATTAAAGTAAATACTTTGTTATTACAGTTCATGCCCTATGCATTTCCAATCTTCCTCCCCTGATGAAGTGATATGCGAGGACATGTGTGCATGCCTTCAGCATGTTAATTCTGGAATCGACACCTTGCATTTGCCATTCGTCGCAGCAGTGTAGCATGCATTGTTTGTGTGTGTTTGTGTTTGTGTGAGGGTATGTGTATGTGTGTCAACCTGTACTCCATCTATCCTCTGATCCAGCTTCGAGAATTTGAATCCTCAGGGTTTTGGTCCCAAGAGTGGTCCCTCTCATAGAACAGAAGGGGCCCAGACAAGCTCCATCTCAACACTCACTGACCCACACATACCCATCTGGTCATAGGGCCAGCGGGAGACAGACAGGACAGAGACCAAAGCACTGTGCAAATGCACAGCTCTAATGTGAAAGTGGAAGCTCATGCAGCCCTCGTTGTAGTTGGAAATGCACAATTAAAGGCTTCATCAAATGATTGAATGTAGTTATAGCGCATGATGACAAACTATGAAGCAAATCCATTCTACTGTACATACCTGACTTAAAAATCATTCTACTGTGCATTCTTGATGTAAAAATCAATTTACCACACATTCCTAACTGGAGTGGTGTCTGAAAATCTAACCTTGTAGCTGTATAATGCATGATTTTCTTGCTTTAGAGACAAGACTGTTGCTGTTTAATGTGAAAGGCAGTGGTTTTCCTAAAGCTTCTGAAAAGGTTGTGGCTGGTTCGACAGATGGCACAATCATAACTTCGGCGATAGCTCGTTATTGTTGTGGCGCTCGTCTATCGGCGTCGTACAGGCAAGGCCACATACTCCCAATAACCTTTCAGACGACAGTTGCTACCGTTGCCACCAAACTCCTGCAGTGAGCTCCGACAAGATGTTGCAGTGCAGCTCGAGATGCCGTCCACGCCCTGCAAGCCAGCGAGAGCCGTCAGTACAGCAGGCAGTATTTCTCCCAATTGTGGTTATCACATCATCCTACCCACCTGTTACACGATCCCAAAGACAGTTAGGAGCGTGCAAATGAATGGGTTTTTTGTTGTTTTTTCACTACCCAGAATAACAATGAATATGGATTGTATCCAATTTGTGAGATAAGAGGCCAAATGCAATTAGTGCAAACTTTCTGTGTCTGAATTGTGAAGGGGAGGCTTTCAGTTTCAGAGTCATCACATTCTGTAATTATAAGTGTGACTCCGGAGAGGGAATTCATTGAGGATCAGATCATTATTGTAACACTACTTACAAATTGCTCAGATCAAGGTTAGATGTGATTTAGGTGTGACTTAGTTATTAATATGCATTAAGGGTAACAATCATTTGGAGGACAACAAATTATAAGCACTTGTATGTCACTGAAAGACAGCAATATAAAAAGCAAAATGTGTAATGCAATGTTGTTACTAGTAAAATTACATAATTGCTAGTTTACTCTTTTGGAATGAATTATGCAAAACTTTGTCATGATCAGTTAGATCAGATCCTTGTTTATAAATTGTACAGTATTTGAGTTTGAGAAAAAGAAGTGTTGCTACTGCCATCTACTGGCGCAGGGCTACCTTTCTCTATTTGCTTCTGGTCCCTACTGTCTTTCTTACTCCCTAAATTAATTCTGATACTATTTACAATGTAGGATCTAACATATTAGGTGAGGAAGCTACAGAGACACTAATGAGGGTTTTTATTGGCTCCTAATACAACAGTTTTTTTTTTAAAGAAATCAAATGTTTCCATGCAGCTATTTGTTTAGCTCACAAGATGGCACTATGTCCCTTGTTGTTCAGTAACTCAGTAATTCCACACAATTAATCTGCCGTCAAAAGGTATTGGAGAAATCGGTCCTCATTTACATAAATATCAAAACATACTTCTTTTTTATTGTTGTTATGTTTCAATTTGTCTTGTCCCACCTGAGGGTTATCAATAGGACCAATGGCCTTATGAGCAGAAACCTCAGGGATCTATACAATGCTGTGAAATGTAACAATGGACCAAACATATTTATTATGGGTAAACACAGACACAGATTTTATTAGCTTCAGAATAAAGACACATATTTAAAATGTCACAACATCTATCTTCAAACACTATTTGTCTATAAAGCTGGACGAGAAATTGATTAAATATGAAACAAACATTCAGCTGTCATAAAAATACTGCTTTAATTATGAATTGGCCATAGAATAATCCTTAAAAGTAAAAGAAAGATATGATGATAATAATATATAACATATATCACAATGCACTTTTTATTAAGTGGAATTTCCAAAGCAATTTTGGGATGACATCTTGTACACTAAAACTTTTATGAATAATTCCATTTATTTCGCACTGCTGATAACAGGAAAGATACAATCAAATGTGGCAGCTTATTTGCCCTGCAAAAGCAACAGTCAATAGAAATTCTCAAAGGTGTTCAGGTAGTAAGCTACCAACATTTCTAAATGATAAAAAAATTATATTTGAATTTTTTTTTAAATGGGGGATTTAATTATTATTATTGAAATATTTTAATAAATGTATGATGATTTATAATACATATGTAGAATTTACCTATAGTGGGAATAGCTGGGTAAGCAAGGAGGCCTGCAAAATGTATTGACTTGGTCATAAAATAATAAGCATAGCACATTATTAGGGCTTTAGGATTTGTATTAGGCATGCTGGTTCCGTCCATAGAGATAGAACACTGTGTTCTATCTCTGAGGTACTGTCAGTCTGTGACATCATGAGAACAAAGGTCAGTTTGAAATGTTGCTGTTGACAACACAGAGAGATGCACATGGGCTAATAGGCTTTGCAAAAAGACCGCATAATATAGTTTCTCCTCAATGGCTTGAAAGCATTTTTTGTGTCAATGTTCTCGGTTTTCAAAACAGTTAAGACAAGACACAAATCTGATTTCATTATTCACAGTAATATTGTTGCACAAGGGAAAATACATTGAACTCAAACATGTTTTGACCTTAAAACATCAAATACATTCAAATTAATATAGTAAATGCCATAGCAAAAATATCTTAGGTTCGTTGTCAAAATAAGGATCACAAAAAAATAAAATCCAGACAGTGAAGCAGGACTTAAATAACAAAAAATCAAGCTAGTAAAAGTGAATATTTGTCTGCCCTCATTCATGTCTGGCCACAAATTTTAATCTACTTCTCATAGTATATTCTCCCTGGCAAGACAGCGTGGAAAATGTCACATTGTGTGTCTGATCCATCCCTGGCAGGCCACTGAACTGATATCATCACAGGCCGCTTCCATTGAATCAAGGAGTGCAACCTGCACATTGGCACAGTGGTCATCAACTCTGCAGCACCAGGCTGAAAATAATTCTTCAAAGCATTAAGGCACGGTCAATATGGAGGGAGGAGCACCACTGATAAACGTGGATGGGTCGCAAAGCATTCCGTTACCTGGGCGCTGTGACAGAACCTTAACTATGTCACAGTAACACAACCTTGTCGTCATTTTTTTTTGTTCTCTAGACATCAAAATGCACTTTTTTTATGTGCAAACCCATTTTTCCATTATTTCGATACAGTTAACATTAACCTAAGATAATTGGTTCATTGAGCTTAAATCACCGGTTCAAAAAGACACAGCATAACATCAAAGTATTACCATTTAAAAATGCAATGCACAGATTGCCTTTGATTTGAATGTCATTTCATTTCATAGATTATATCTAACACTGAATACAATTGCTCAGAATTATAACATTACTCCTTATGCATAGCTTTATAAACACTGATAAACAATATTTCATGTTTAGAACATTTCCAGGTTAAAGAGATCAAAAGACAACATAAATAACATTATATCTGGATGCAATATTTCATCACTATCCTTTTTAAGACACTGTTTATATGGTCCCATGTACAACTGTTTCAGACAATGTTTACAGGTTTAATAGCATGTACATGCAGGCCCTTGTCCTTGCCTTTGCAATACTGACAATTTGTTACCAATTCGCTACTTGCAGAATTGAAACAAGGCCAATTCAGGGAGGCAGAGGTCTCAATGACCAACAAGAGCAAGCTGTAGTCAATTTGGTAAGGGCCAGAAATGACATTTGCCTTAGAGAACTTCAGCAGCACATCATTGACAATGATGACATGTTCAGTAATGTGGAAGCCATAACTGCCGACTATTGCACGCCTGCTGAAAAGGCACCAGGTGTCTTTAAAACAGCTGCACCTAGTGCCTTTTGAGAGAAATGCAGACAGAGTAAAGGAATTACGGACAGAGTATGTTCAGGTAGGTTCAGTTTCAGGATTTTATTTATTATTCTGTTGTGGAACATTCAAAATGTATACGTCATTGTGACCTGTAATGTACTTATCTTTCAATGGCTTTTAAGATGGGTGATGGAGCCGGATGCTGATGAAAATCCTCACAAATTCCTCTGTTTGGATGAGGCAGGCTTCAACCTGGCCAAGTCAATGAGGAGGTGTCGCAATTTAATCAGGAAACGGGTAATAATCAAAGTACCTGGACAACGTGGGAGCAACATCACCATGTGTGCTGCTATATCAGAGGATGGTGCAGTGGGACGCAGACCTCATAGGGTCATGCAATGCAGCTCTCCTTTTAACCTTTCCTGATGACCTACATCATGTCTGTCGAGTGACCTATGTAATTGTCTGAGATAATGTTAGTAATGTATGTGTTCTTGTATTTAACATGGTGTGGAGCTTGTTGTGGATTGTGTTACCTGCTAATTTGTAGTGAATAGTTTACAGGTGTGTCCCATGTGACTACTTATAGTGGTGTGGCGGCACAAACTCCAATTTTGACCTGATGAGGACCGATTTGGTCGAAATGTTGTTGTTTTTACTTACATCAATAAATACGCAAGCGAAGCAAATCGGAGTTGCAGACTTTTTTTCTCCTTGACAGGTTCCATCATGCTCACATAGTACTATATTGGTTCCATGCCCACCCCCAGTTTACCACCCTGTTGGCTTACTTGCCCCCATACTCTCCTTTCCTCGACCCATCGAGGGATTTTTCTCTGCAGGGAGGTGGAAAGAATTTAATCAGCTCCCTCACATACATGCTACCCTCCTCCAAGACATGGATAATGCATGCAATGACACCATGGCTGACCAATGCCAAGCTTGGATTCGCCATTGTCGAAGGTTTTTTCCCATGATGTTTGGCAAATGAAAACATCCATTGTGAGTTAGATGAAAACTTGTGGCCAGATCCACAAGACAGGGTTGATGGAAATATTTAGTTTACTGTAGCTTTATAAATACAAGACAGTCATTGTAAGGGAGTTTCTGTTTTTTTTACACTTTGCAGCTGTCATTTACTGTAAGTTTGTTTTCACTTACAGTAAGTTTGTGATTTTTATTTCAGTGTCTCTCTACTCCTTTGGCTCAAATGCATTTAGAACCATAAAAAAACATGGTTTAAGTATTTTGTGTCAATTTGATTGGATTGTACAAACAACTAAACAGTGAAACTAGGGGTATGTTATGTGTGGGTGATCTAAACTATAGTTCCTAGGTATTTCATCGTGAGTTCGTTATTTGAACAAATGATACTGAATTTGCAAGGTTTCTTCAAAGATATGAATGCAAAATGCAAGATTTTTTAAATACGACTGCTTGTGTTACAAGTGTTGACGGTTTTGAGTGTTGTAAAGGATTTGAAAAATGACCACAAGGTTGTGTTAATAGTGTCGAAGCAATTGTTTACGGCTATCATATGACTGACAACATATTTAGTAAAGGACCCTCAGCATCTATGGCGAGACCATCAATGGAAATCAGTAAGTGCTCGTGTAGGCGTCAACAAGTGCATGGTGATGAACTCCCTGTTTCCCAATGGCACTGGCCCAATGGCAATGTTACCTCCCTGCTGACCAGTCACCAACAGTTACTCTTTGCCCGATAATATTTCTGCCACGCCTTTTCAATTTGGAGAGATTGAATCCTGCTTCATCCACGAAAACATGTTTTGCACTCAAATCCAGCTCTATGCCTCTCTGGAAAAAAAGATAACACAGGCTTTAGTACTTTACAAATGATCAATTATCATTCAGTCCAGATTTACTGAAGTCAGTACAATGTACCCGAAACAAATAGCTTTAGTCACACACCTGTGCATACACTGCATAGTGATATCTCAACTCCAAAAGAATTTTGTTCACTCGTTTCCCCACAACTTCTTTTATCGTCAAAACTCAATAGTTGAAATGCTAATGACTGACTGGACGATTTCATAAGTGTGATTGTCTTCGGTGATACTCTGATTGATGTCCCGAAGGGAAATCACATCGTTCTCACAAACCATGTCCACAATGCCAGTCTCTTGAGGAGCTGAGGAAACGTTCCTGATGGTGATGCTGAACCTGTACCAGGCCGTAAAAGTAACACAAAAAGGTGCAACTCAGTTTGCCCAGAGCTCTGTATCAGAGAAATCGACAACCGAAAGGTCAGTTCTGCATAGGTTCTCATAAAAGTAATTCATTTTTCATCACATACATTACCCTTCATTCCCAGTAAATTTTTAATGAGTGCTGGGGTTCTGATGAAGTGGCGGGCGGCAGGGCATGAAAGAGCCTCATCCTGAGGTTGACCGGTCCTCCAGCATCTTCTAACATCAAACTGGATTAAGAGTGGGGCAGCACTGACTAAATATATCAGCCTTACAATCCTTTCTAGAAATGTGGAAGGTATCCTGAGCTAGCAAATCCACACGTGAAATGAAATCTAGATTTTTGTATATATATAAAGTAAAATAAAGTTGTTGGTAGTTTTCGTTTATTATTGATATCATAGCTAATCATCTGCAAATGATCCGGAAAGATATAACCTCGTCTTACTCATCAACAATTGTTATTGTTGGTAACAGTAGTATAATTTTATAACTGGATGATGACCGTCATACACCAAGAGCCCTATGAGGAGAGGCTATGAGGCACGCTGTCCGAGAGTAAGTATGGATGTGTGTAGGCTCTGAAAGAGCACATTAATAGGTACTCGCATAGCAGTGGGCTCTTCTAGTGAATCACACACCAGAGAAGAGTATCATACTGTACACATCACAAAGAGAGAAAACAAGGCTGTTTTGAAAACGGGAAAATATAACATCAGAGACCAACGGTTCTATGGGAGAGAAAACAACGGACACAAGGCCATATATTCTAGATGAGAGGTTTCTAAACACAGGCGCTTTGATACTCAGGTACAACATGGACAAAATATGTGGGTGATTGTCCTAAAAAATGGCAGTTTGTCAATAAAGAATGGGTTTGCAAGATCTTACCAGCCACCAATAGAACTGCATTTGACCCATTTAGTTTATCAATACATTTCTTCAGAGAAAAAAATCACAGTTCAGATCAGTCCTCTAGAAGTCTCAATATTTAACACTAATGTGTTTACCACCGAGCACAATCTCCCGCAAAACTGTGACGAATTGCTTTCTGGCACAAGGAAGTGAGTCACTAAACCGGAAGAGATTCCATACTTGTAATATAGTCGTTGATCATGCTAGCTATATGCAGGGACCACAAGCATTCTGCATGTCTTCGTTGAGATGACTAGGGAAACTAACTACACTAAGCAAACGGTAGGGGTCACCAAAATAACCTCTAACAGATAAACTGCCTCTAGTAATTTTAAAGATACTGTAGAAAACCCTCTAAAAGGAAGAGTCCTTTCAAAGTGGCTGTCTACCTACCAGAAGATAGAGTGGGTACACTGGTTTTAAAATAGCACGACAACTAAGGTTTTGCCATACATGCTGTAATAAAAGATACGATTTAGTTCTTTAACAAACATGATTTTCTTAAAGGTATGCAACGAATCTTAAAAAAAACACGTTTCTTACTATAATACAAACTTTTCTCTTTTTGCCTTGTAGCTGCACATGTACCTCTTAGTAAACCTTGAAGTTGAATCTATCACTGTTTAGACCGTGTCTTGAACCCAGTAGTTTGTTAAACACAAAGACCGTTTCTGCGTCATGAATAATGTGGTACAGCAGACATCACCAGGGTCAATTGGTCTGGTTTCTTGTAAGAGGAAAGAACCTTTTCATGTTCTAAAGATTCAGCTAATTAAAAAGGTATACAAGGCGAGCAGGATTTAGTTTTTGTTAATTTATGTGCGCCAACAATATCCTAATATCTCCTCCATGGCACAAACACAATGCAAAAGGTCATCATAATTACTCGCAATGTAATCAGCACGTGTCTACCATTTTACACTATAAAAAAAATAATTTACTTTTCTGTATTTTAACAAATGGGAATATACAGCATCTTTGAGGCTTTACAAATAGTAGTACATCTTTATTAATATATTTTCATAAAACAATTTAAGACTGTATCAAAAATTCTGTAAAAACATTAGATTTTTTTAACCATTTTTCTTCTTATGGTGATATGAAACATACATTATTCACTTGTGGTTTCTTCTTTCCCCATCATAGTATTCACATGATGCATTATTTTCAGTGATGGGCAAGTAAACTCTTTTTGTACCCCTACAAATTATTACGTTGCTTTAGTTTACGATTGAGTGATCATAAATCTAGACAGACAATTAAAAAATCAAATGGATTTCGCCACCGGTCCGTCCCCCACTAACTCTACTGATAAAAACACTAACGCTATGGAGTTTTTCAAAAAATCACAGGCACGCCATTACGTACATACACTTGTCCCCATGCCTCATCTGAACTGATAATAACAGGCAGCACACTAAAGATACAGTGCAGCAGCATAAGAGGCAGAGCAGTGATGATACAGTACTGTATGTTTGTTCCCTCTCACCCCTACAAAATCAACTGACTAAATGTAAGACAGTTGGGTCCACTTTGAGCGATTACCCCTTGGTCTGCTGTTGACCACCACACTCCATAGACCCTGTGTTACAGTGGCAACTGGCCACTAGCATTACCCAGGCAACACACAAGTCAATGTCATTCCGTAGGCAGGATCAGTGGCACACAAAAAAAATGTCATTATTGTTCCTGTTTTGTAACTCAATTAAGCTACTTCTACAAACAGGCATGATCAGTGGTATGCTATCCTTACAGAGCCACTAAACTCTCGGTCATGACATGTGTTAAAAGGAAACTAGATTAACTCGTAACCCTCTTTAGACTATTAGTTACAATGTTCAGTTCTGCAAGACACAAAGTGCGAGGTTTAGCAAGAATTTGCATACTGTAAGTGCATGGTCTGCATGTTATCGTCTGGAGGGAGCAAAACATAACAAGAGAACGAGTAAAGATCAAAGACTAAGAAACGTAATAAACTACGTTTGGGGAAAAAATTAAAAGATGGGTTTCATGCTTTCCGTTTGGCTGTTGTGTCATTCAATTCCCCTCTAGAAATAACAGCTGCAAAGTCTTAGTAAACCTGGCCAAAGACAGATAAAAGCGATATACTGGTAGAAAGATTAACGCTGTGAGCGAGAGCCTTGAGTCTGTTGTCATGGTGACATTTGCTCGAAGGCCCTGAAGCCTGCAGTCATTCTTGCTTCTGTATTATTTTCTATACAATAGAAACAGTACCATATAGTATCATCGCAGATAAAAATTATTCTTCTTGGCAAAAACTGATAATAATAAAAAAAAAAGTCAAAAGCCAAAACTAAAGGGCGCCAAAAGAAAGAGGGCTGAAATTACAAATGGGTACTGTCCAATAGTCATATGCCTGTAGAAGAACTGTACAATACAGCATTATGTCCTTGATGGTACATGGTTATGGTTGCCTGTTCCTCTAAAGTCAAAGCCGTTTCCTTTTAAGGTATGAGAAAAACCACTCCTGTCAATTATAATCGTACAAATAAGCTTCCCCTGCGGCTCTCCTACTCGCCAAGTTGAAAGCACCCCCCACGGCATTAGGGAGGCACATAAGGGGGCGGCGACCTGTACGAGGTCATGTTCTTGGGGCGGGACCCTTTGCCCTCTATGGGAACGGTGAACGGAGGTGGTGGCATGTAGGGAGGAGCGTTGGGATCCTCGTCCTGATAGATGGAGTATTCCTCCAGCAGGTCCTGGTTGAGCAGCGTGCTGTGGGGGCCCGCCATGTTGGGGTATTCCGGAGGGGGCAGCGGGGGCTTCTCCTCCTGGAGGATGAGGGGGATGCTGGACGACGGCGGCGACTTTGAGTCGTCCAACTCGTCCGCAAAGATGATGGGCACTCCTTTCTTGATGAATGTGGCCTGTTCCTCGATGGTGAGCTTCCCCTTCCGCTTCTTGCGGTAGCACACCATGGCGATGACGCCGGCAATCAGCAACAGAGCGGCTACCACCACAGCCGGGATGACCGTGTGGAGGTAGACGTCGTCGCTGCTCCGCCGACCTGTGTCAGAGGAAGCCGTGGGCACGGGGGGAGCGGGCATCTCGACCTCGCCGGGGGGCACAAACATGTACTTCTGGCATTTGTTGGTGCCACGGATTGAGACGTTGATGGGTTTGAACTGGGGCTCCATGGCCTTGATGAAGGCCGGTTTGGGCCGGCCCTGTGGGTCAGAAACCTTGTTGCTGAGGGCCATGATCTGCTCTTTGGGACAAGGGCTCTGAGGGAGGCTGCTGTTGGTCCACTCCACCACGATGGAGCCCTTGGTGATGCTCCGCAGGGTCACGGTGCTGCTGTTGCGGTCGCCCAGGGCGTAGGCCAACTTCTTGGTCAGCAGGATCTTCTTGTGGACGTTACGCAGTGACTCGGGGTCGCCTTGGAAACGGGCGGCGAACAAGACCGACGGCTTGTCGTTGCTGGACCAGCGGTTCACGCGGACCTCGAAGGCGTCGATGACGCTCATCCCACCCTTGTCGGTGGCCAGCATGAAATACTCGTGTTTGCCCTCGTCCTGGTCCTCGGGCAGGCCGTACAGCAGCTGGATGGTGCTGTTGAACTGGATCCAGGAGCTCTCGTTCACCACCTCATTGTGGTTCTTGCGCAGTGTCAACCGCAACTTGTCCGTGGTGCCGTCTTCCCGGTCAAAGAACGTGTCCGGCGCAATCTTCACCTCAAAGTACGTGCCCACCCACGCATTCACCTCATCAATGGGGTTGCGAATCTCAGGCTTTTTATTGACATGGTCGGGAGCCAACGATAGAGGAGTTGTGCGTTTTGGGGGCTTGATTGTGGTGCCCTTCGGTTCCTTGGGAGCTGGAGTAGAGGTCTTGATCCTCTTGGGCTTCTTAGTGGTGGAGGACTTGGGTCTTTTGGTGGTGCTAGGGGGTGTAGCCAGAGCGGTGGCTTCAACATACCCGGGCCGAGTCATGGTGGGCTGGATTGGGATGCTGCTCGTTGTCCCTAATACTCTAGTGGGCTGGGGTGGCCCCAAGACAGGTGTGTGGGCTATCTGATCTCTCACCCTAATAGTCGGCTTAACTGGCAGAGGCAAAGGGCCACGCACAGGCGGAGCGGAGCTGTCAGTAGCTGGGGCAATGGAGGGGGAGGTAGGAGTGGGCACAACACGCACAGGGGGTTCAGGGTGAGTGGTTGGGGGAAGCAACGAGGGCACAGGGGTAGGCGTATTGTACAGCTGCCTCCTGATTCGCTTCACCACATGGGGCTTTTTGTTTACTATGTGCCAGCCGACCACTGGGTAGCCCAGCCTGGCCGACATGGTCCCGTCCTTGGCAGGGGATTGGACGCTGCTGATGTCAGGGATATTGCTCTGGTCCAGGGCACAGCCTAGTTTCCATGACAACAGGGCCCCGTTCTCTACCACCTTCTTGGCGTTGCCTGGTCCGGCCATGAAGGCTGACATGTCAAACAAGCGGTTGTTGACAACGGGGACCGCCCTCATGTGCTCCAGGGGCACGCCAGAGAACTTCCTCATGACGCCCAGTAGGCTGACCCTCTGCTCGGCGTCCATCTTGGTTAGGTCCGCATCGAGGATGACCGTCAGGACAGTGACAGACTCCTCGCTCCCACAGGTGAAGGGCTGGAGGCCACCGGCCTCTGACTGGAGAGCGAGCAGGGCCGGCTCAGAGTCGGCGCGCTCCTCTGGGTATACCTCAATGGCAAACACCGCACTGGGAGCCCCTTGGCTGCTTGCTTTGCCATCCGTATCCTTTTCAAACACCGCAATGTGGTGCACACCTTTGTTTTGCTCCAGAGCCAAGCCTCGGAGAATGCAGCCATCTCTGTCCCAGTGCAACCAGGAGGGCAACATCTCCTTTCCCATTTCAGTTAACTGAGAGAGAGAGAAACAAAGGGAGAGCAAGCAGGTTAGGAATGAGGAGCTAAACTCATACATACAGAGCCAGATTCCGTTTAACACAATGAGATCCTATTTAGGCCAAATTACAAAGAGAAAAATCGGTTCAGATTCGGCACACGGTTTATCAAATCTTGTCAAATATGAACAGGAAGGAAGCCAGAGTGAGCCTCTTTTCACAAGATGACATCCATCCGAGTCATTCCCCCCCCGCACACTCCCCTTAATTTTGAGGCATTGCAATGTGACAGGATATCATTTCACATCACACAACAGGCCAATAATAATCGTATCTAATTCATAAGTCAGGGCAGGACAAATTACACCACACCGTCAATTTTCATCAAGAGTAATGATACAAATGACACAACGGCATTGGTTTTACTGACACTATGCATAAAAGACTATATTTCTGCATAGAACTGACCTGACTGGTCTCTTGAGCCATAGAGTAAAAGGGGAAAAAGGAAAGAAAAGGAAAAATCAAGCGGTTGAGTGACTATTGTGTTACGTAAAGCTAAGCCTATTGAGAAGGCCCACAATGTTGGCCCAAAAAGGCTCTGTTTCCTTCGGTCTCAATCAACACACGTTGAAGGCCACTTTCTGTTCAGTACTAATAACTGACTGTACCCAATTCCCGAGAGATTTAGAGAAGTGCCAATCAGACCGCCAGCTCTGTGCAAAGTAAATTCTCTCTTCCTGTTATTTTTCCACTGAGTAGGATAGAACATTGCAATCAGGCAGTTGGTCAGTGGTGGTCACAGAGGATTAGCACAATACAGGTAAAGGAACACAGTGCCATGTTGGAAGTTGTGTAATGCTATAGATTACGTCGTACAGCACTGTAACTAGGAATTTGAACAGAACACAAACATCAAATGCATTTTGGTTCCAATCAATATCACAACGTTATCCTTGTAAAGTCCATTGCCCTCCTGTGCATACAATAATGACGACTAGACTGTACCACAGAGGAGTTGATTCAGATTCAGTCACATTCACCGGCAGCCTGAACCAATAAAAACGTTTTCTGAAATGTTTTTCTGTGCTCCCTAGTGGTGTAGGGATATGACATGTATTGTATGACTCAACTCAATAGAAGTAACCAATATATAATATAAACATGCCAATGTCAGATTATCCGATTATGGTCAGGTAATTGTTTCATTTAGATTATAAGGGCACATTAATAGTGCTAGCTACTTGAGGTCTGTAAATCAAGCAGATTAAGCATTATTTTCTTATTTGATGACATGCTCTACCATAGCTGCATCACACATCTTCCCTTTGCTTACCTAAAGTTTACACTAAGACAAAAGTTTTTTTTATATCAGGCTGTTAATTAACAAAGGGAAAGAGTATGACAAAACGTTGCATTAGGCCTATATTGTAATTTTATGGTTTTATTGCTTTTAATCACTTTTATCATAGTTTTGTTTTTATTCTCAGTCATGTAAAGCGCATTGAGCTCCACTTGTTGAATGAAATGTGCTATAGAAGTAAAAGTGGCCAGACATTAGAATATATCTAAAAATGCTACAACTTTGGTGGTTAAGTCATCGTATGTATTTGTGCATTTCTATTCCTGGAGTGTTTAGGTAGCATTTCCAATAGATAAATGTATAAATCTGAAAAAGATTCTGATTGTCTTGTTGACTGTAGTTCTAACTGTTAATACATGCCATCTAGACTGTGTAAGGGGAAAATATTATGTTTCTTCGAAGAACAAAATGCAGACAGGAGATTATTTCATGTAATTGGTTTGTATATTTTATCCAAATTACCTAGTTTATTACTTAGTACTTAGTACATTACTGTAATCCTTTCAGTTCTCACCTGGACAAGACAGTTGTCACTGGCTAGTTTTTGTGGAATCTTTAACTGGAACACTTGGCCAATGATGGCTGAGGAATCAGGGATTTCTGTGTGAGTTCCCTCTTTAGCTGCAGTAGACTCTGGGATAGCAGTGGGCGGCCCCTCTGTAACAGCAGACGCTGCAGCTTGCAGCTCAGCGAGAACAGACGAGTGCATGGAGGCCTCTAAATCCATGGTCATCACCTCCACCAGGTTTTCATGCTGCTGCTGGCCCCTCGGCTCACTGCTCTGGGACAGGGCCACCAGTACCCCCAGTAACAAAGGGATAGTCCTGCCTGGAGAGTGCCTGCTTCTGCCCACAGACCCACAGCTCATGTCTCTCTGGTTACAGAGCATAGTGGAAGGCCTTTGTGTTCCCCACCTCATGTCTTAGAAGCACGAACGGGGCCACATGCACTGAAATGAACTTGATGAAACGCTGCTGGCTTAAGTCCTCTGGCTACCGGCTGCACTCACAAACACAGTGGTTTTATTTTGTTTTTCCCGTGTTGTCTTCCTCGGTTATCCATGAAGAGCACGTTGGCAGGTTTTTAGACTGCCATGTCAGTTGGCTGCTGTAAGAAAAAAAAGAAGAGAGAGAGAGGAGAAACATGTTAGAGGTTTTGAATAATGCTAGAAATACTTTTTGGAATGAAGTGTAATTTCTTTTAAGTCGTATCGAATGTACATTTTAAACACAAGTTTAACATTGTGATAGAAATAGACACTGAAATGTGAAATTCAAAAGAGTTACACAATTATGAGTGAACAATTAAAGCCACTTCACTCGAAAATGTTCAATGCAATCTGCACTGGGAAAATAACGGTTGGCCATGTCGATCTTCTACTGATTGTCTCTGCACGTCATACCGTTTTTCGTATAGTAATTCTCAAGAGGTGGCATGAAAGTCAAAGGTCATTTGTCTTGGTTGTAAGTTTTAATTAGGTGCCCTGTGGTGGGAATTAAAGTCTCCACTGTGCTGACCCAGCCAACCCCAATCCTATGGCACTGAGAGACAAGCAGTGAAGGGGGAGCCAATTGACGAGAATTCTAAAGCCTGGCGAGCAACACTGCAGCGTAAGCTCACACCAAGGTTGTGTCTTCAAACTCTAAAAACTATATTTGTTTTTATCCACTTATTAACTTCCCTGGTGAGAATATCCTCTTAGGAAATAGATTAGACCTCAACCAACCTCCCAGTGGCCAATAATGTCCTTGCAGGTCAGTGAAAAAAATTATAATAAAGGGGAACACAATTTGGACGGTTATACAAGAGTTTCTTTTATTCTTTTTAAACAGCTTCCAAAATGATTGAGAAACTCTGAAGGGTTAGGACCTTTAGTGCTCAGACGGTCTAGCTAATTCCAGTCAAATTAGCCAAATTCATATAGGAATTAAATCGCTAATGTAATGACAGCAACTAACTTAAAGGTTTCAGACAAGTGTTTACTAGACCTAAATAAAAGGCATGGGTGAGCACTGAGCACATCTTTTGCCAAAGAAATAATAAGTTGAGACACTGAAACCATACTAAACTACTTTTGTAGGCTCATTTTCTGTGTGTATTCAAATTTCATAGGGGGATGAAAATGTAAAGAAGAGTGGACCAGTACCCAGTGCTGGCAGCAAGCTGTGGTCTTTCTGCCACAGAAGGGGATTGTCATGACTAGATTACCAGCTGGGCAAACTGGAACATTCAATTAAGTCACATCCACAGTGTTCCCATATTCAACTCCATCTTATCAGCAATGGTGAATACAGAAATCAAGAGCTTATCTGCACAACACGTCACCATTAACCAGCTCCCATAAATGGCATCATGAGAGTTAAGGGAACATATGTTATACAGCAGCAATAGCTAAGCATTGGTACCTCCTTTTAATATGGATTACAATAACCAAACTATCATTCAGTCTACACAAAGACCTGACTAGTTTATACAGATTTTTGGGTATTTTTAAATGTGTGACAAATCAGTAACACAACTAATAGTGTTTGTAATTGTTTAGTCCCCCTTTACGACGGGCATACGTAACAGCCGGAGACTGATACCATTCTGGCCCAATAAATCATGTTGAGACATGCAACTGATTTCAGATTCTAATCCAAAACTGAATAGCCTAAACCTGTTGAGTGAATAGGCCTCCTGTAGGCTCGCCTCCCATTTCGTACATAGCCAAATTCCTCAGACTCCGATTGTTCTGAAGGGCAACTTGGTTACATTTTGTGGTCATTTTTTTAAAATCTATATCTTATATTAGGCTACTTTCTTGAGAGAAGAATGCTTAACAAGCATGCAAAAGCTGGGTCTTTATTAAAATTATAGACTAGGACAAGCTAGTTAGAAGTAGAAAGTAAAGGGGAAAGCTACTTAGACAAACTTCAGTTTCATTTGACAACATAAACATGTTTAGCCCATACTCCATAGGCTTCAACTAATTTAGTCAGCAACACACTGCAGACCAGAAGTAGCTCCACACAGGCATACAACTTTAGAGCATCAAAGCATACACTTCTCATTGTGGCCTAGATTCTACCTTGATCCAATTTCCTCAACAATAGCACATGGTACAATGTGTTGAAAATGAACACTTTTTTCCGAGGGCCATTAACGAAACAAAACAAAAACGTGTTTTGTGTGGTTTCATTTCTAGCATATGATATGAAGTTTGAAGTAATTGGAACAAACTGACATTTTCAAACATGCTGGGGGGAATTAACTAAAGTATTGATTTTAACTGAGACCAAATCAAACCAATAATGCAGCACATTATAACGCACTTCAATCATCGATGTCTAATCTTGGCCAAATGCAGTCAACCATCCAACCAATAAAAGAAAGGACTGAACTTTGGCATAGTTAGAGACCCCTGTCCAGCTAAATCCAGAAATTAAGCCATGACAAAGCAGATACCTTACAAACAACACCCAAGACTATCATGCGTGCTGATCTCTTTTCTTATCCATGTCATAATTTAAAATAAAAAACACTCAATTTAATTGGTAGTCTAAATTAAATATAAACAAAAGGGATAGCCAGGTGTTGCAATTGTACATGCTTACAATAAAACAAATAAATTCCATATAGTCTAGTAGTCTGATATGATTTCAAGAAAATGCACAGCATACCATGATAAAGTCATTGAGTTGAGTTCTCTATCATGAGTTGGTTATTTGAGAGCACAGGTCATTGCATACTGCTGATGCAATGTACACATTGTGAAATACCTGTAAAATATGAAAAAGAATGCATACACATTTTCTGAACAAACTGAATTGAGGTATCCAGTCAACAGCTCTGTCTGTACAAAGCATGAACTGAATATAAAACATAACACAAGCAGCAAGCTTACCATGCAATACAAAAATAAATAGGTTTGGATGTTTCGCTTCTATTCAGCCCATAAACTGTTGTGAAGTAAAGTATTGAACTTCATCTGTACTGTTTGACACTACATTGGATCAAAATGTATCATAACTCATCTAGCTACCTTCATTAACTATAAGTACATGAACCTACACTTATGCAATTTTTATATTAATTTCCACTGGGTTTTGTGCAGCTGTTAAGTAATAGCAGTATCACTAAACTGCAACAGGACTTTACCCAAATCAAGGTGTTTACGTTAACCACCTAAGTTATCTTCTATAATATATGCCTAGGTAATACTTTGTCTCATACAAATGTTCTCTATTTTGCTTTCAGTTGATCGCTCAGACTTACAAAGCAAGGTACCTAACTGGTAACGGCGGACAATAAATGAAGAAGAAAATCAGATAAAGGTTAACTAACGAGTAACGGTAACGCCGTGAAGTGATGTCATCCTATAACGTTAAAGATGACCAGCCACAAAGCTCTTAAAACCCTGAAATCATTCAGGGTAACTAAACTAATAGTAATACTCGAAATCTAGCCAATCTTTCAGGTTAGCAAGCAGCATTGCGTTTGTAACTTAACAAAGGTAACTTAAGTAGATGAAAATTTGCGGTAGCAGGCATAAAGCAAAAATAAAGCCTGCTAGTAACGTAGCTAGAGCGTTTCTTGTTCGGGCCCCATTTGTCCTCTCTCAACGGTTCTGGACAAGAACAGGGCCATTTACAGAAAACGTGTAGCGCAAATAAATCTATCATCGGTGAGAATGTGTAGTTGAATATATATAAAAAATATACAGCAAAACATAAATATCTGAAAGTCAAAGATGGTTTGCCAGGCGGTAACGTTAGCTATGTAGCTTTCTCCCTATCGCTCGCCAAGATGCACCTGTTCTATTTCTAGGCGGAAACGGGTTAGCAGCCACACTGGCTGCTCCGCTCGAGCATCTTAACGCGGCTATTGAAAGTCCGTTCCCACACAGCAGGCAAAGGCTTCTGATATGCGACGCTTGCTAGCTGGTTGTAACCTTTGCAAGACTAAAAACCCGTCAGCATGTTAACGTAAAAAACTAAACACTAATACGCTTTTTTATAAGATGTGCTTGCTTAATGCGAACTTCTCCGTCGCCTAAATCGCCAAGCCTGAAAACCTATAACCACAAATATGGGCAAGTTAGCTTGCTAGCGCGATACTAGCCAAGGTCCGTCGATAGAACATGTTCATTCTTAGCCTACGTTAGCCAATTCATAATACAATGTTAAAACCTTGGGAAATAAAATAACAATTTCAAAAAAGGACACAAAAAAATCATTCCATGATTGAGCTGAGTTATTCCATCAAGTTTTTGAGCAATTGTTGAACTAGGCAGAAAATCATATCAAACTGACCTTGTTAATCTTAGCTCGCGCAGTGTTTGCTAAGAAATGTCTTCTCGTCCTTCCCGTTCGTTACAGAAACGCCATACAGTTCTACAAATCCATTCGGGGTATGCAAACAAAGTAGCAATGCTTTAGACACAACTTTAGAAAAAAGACATGGCTTAAAAGATAACGTTACATTTGGTCAGTGGAAGATAAACAATTGTTTCCACTGGCTAGCTGGTGCTGACTGTTTTTTCTTTTTTTCTTTTTCAGGTCTACAGGTTCAGGCTTCTCCTCTGCCTGTATTGTGCTAGACTCCGCCTTACTTTATTTGCACACAGACGCAGGTGGAAAAGAGTTATGAGTCCTATTTAGAAATGTCAGATGACCTCAACCAACTGAACAAAAAGCAGTTTCCACAATTGTTCAATATGTGATAGATAATCAGATTTTGAATTACGTATCATTCCGAAATCATACATAAATAACTTAGTTGAAGAGTATAAGTTGCAGCAATGCTTTTGTACGTAAAAATATGTGCCCATTTGGCATTTTCTCTGAAGGCATTTGTCATTTCCAGATTACTTCTGTTATTTTTTGCGTTCTCTCAGGTTTTACCTCGTTGTGGGTCATGTTAGTTTCGTTAAGGGTTACCACAACAAATCTAAAAATAAGGGTTGTTTGGGTCAGGTTGTTTTGGTTTAGCAATGTATTGTTCTAGTTTACACCCTAAAATGTATTGTCAACATACATTCTGAATGTTAACTAGGTTACAAAGTCCTAACACCACTGTTGTGCCTGTAGGCCTATAGTTTAAAATGTGTAATTGTGTTAACACATACATTTCCAACAAACCATACTTGTTAGATGATGTTAATTGTGGGTCAATGAGCCCAACTATGGGGAACATTCTGTTCTCCATGTTGAGAGTGGTTCAGGAAAAACTGCATTGTGCAAAGAATAAAAAATGCATATATCACAAAATAGAAATAGAACACTGCAATGGGCATATGTCACTTCAGAGAGCTGTATATCATTGGATTCCAGTACTCTTTGTACACCCCTATAGAGAAACAGTAAGAGAGAAGGGTAGGTTCAGTACCTGCTCAAATATAGACTTAGTGTGATTTGGGGTTTGTTTGCATCTGCGGCAAAGAATTTCACCAGACCATAAAAACTGTCAGATATTGCAGAAAGAAGCCAGTGGCTGTTGTTGAAAATCAGGGACCCGATATAGGTGCAACAGTAAAAAACATTTTGTGCAACCAAGGAAAACGGTTGCTTCCAGAGTATGAATTATGAGGACAATCGGGGGGGTGTCAACTTTTTTTTTCTCCAGAGCGAGCCTGGGTTCATAGTCAATTTAATGATGGAGGGGCGCGTGCATGCAACACTTTATTAGCTGGGAACAGTAGGCAATGGTTATTGTGTGTCATTTCAGCATATATAGTACTATATGCCCACCAAACTGGCATGAAAGCAAGCACCATTAAGTGCAGCATCCTTTCTCATTCACCTCCACCAGCATCAGTTTCCCAGACATCGTGTTGTTTCGCTGTAGCCTTGATACAACAGCACATAAATTAAAGCTTTTTATAACAATTGGTGCCATGCATACACTAAATATTTATAGTCTTACCATCTCTAACTTACTATTCATTTTTGACTACCAAAAAAACTCACGAATGTCACAAGCCTTCCTCTTGCTCATGCTGTATTGTAACAGTATCCTTTATATATTTAATATAAATTCAAATTAAGAGTATATTTTGAAACCCATAAGAATGAAAAGCTGTATGTAGGTTCTCAATTGGCTTTTCTATAAAAGGAAAAGATAGCTATCTCAATACAGGTGACAAACAGCTTACACTGAAGTGAAGAGTAGTGTTACTGACAGAATAACGTGTCTGGTACATTTTTACATTTTCATGTGTTTAGAATTGATTTCTATTTTGATTGTGTCATGCAAATCTTCTTTCTCTCTCACTCTCTCTCTCTCTCACACACATACACAAACCCACTCTCATCCATCATGCATGTCTACCAGCATGATTGGCCAACAGTGGAGGAGCTTCCATGTGATCGTGTAGATCAATCTGACTCTTGATGTGTGCGCAGAGAGCGCAAAGGGGAGAGGATTAGGAATCAGCTGACTCCCCACATTTTCTTCCAAGTGACTTAATGGAGGGGTTAGCTGGAGTGGACTGCTGAGAGAGGAAGGGGTAGGAAGTGAGACCCTCGCCGGAGCCAATCTCTGCTGGCTCCCCGCGCTGGCAATGTGCTGGATTACTCCAGACAAGCCACATCAGCTTCAATCAACAACATCAAATGAAAAGATCCTTCCAGCGTGATACACTGTGGACTTCCCCTCTTTTCTATCAGTTACAGACCACTATGTTGCCACCATTCAGCATGTTCTAAGCTTTTGTTATTGTTGCATCATATCAACCAAATAAGGGGATGTATCTAGTTTTGTCTTCATTTAAAATGTACTTATATTGGAAACACTGGGACAAGAGGGATTTCCTTGCAGGTGGCATTAAAAGTGCAGTTGTGTTTGTGCGTGCCCCCTAGTATTCTAGCTATCAGATTTCTGCACAAATTAGTATTTCCTAAGAAAGTTTTCTTCTTTGTTTGTGTCATCATTTGCATATGTTTGTTCATCTTACGATAAAAATGTAATTCCTTTTTAAATTAAACTGACTCTGAACCTGACAAAGACCATTGGCCGAGTCACTATTTTACCACATACCAGGATTATTTGAGCCTCATTGGGGGATTTAGAATGTTCATTTCATTACGTTTGCGTTCTTCTCCATTTAAATTTAACTCCAAGTCGAGCTGTGGCAAGTTAGCTGATAATTCGCAAATAACACTGCACAATTAATCCACCATCAGAGACCCCCATAGGCAATTACAAGGGGTTGGTCATTAGCAGTGCTGTACATTAGACCGGTGCTGCAACAGGCCTCTCCATTACAGGGTAAACACTCCTCTCCAGGAGCCCAGTGCATTTCCAATCATGCTAAATGGAGCTGTGTAGGAAAGCCCTTAATGGCTTCTGTGACTCGGGTAATAGTTTTTGTTATCAGAGACAAACGGGTCTAATGACTCCTGGAATACATCAAGAGGACATCAGCAAATGCAGAGATCAGCTAAGGGAATGGCCACTGTGTGACCCCAATGAAAAACACAGAAATCGAATCCCCTACCGGAGCAATGACAGAATAGGTCCTCTATAAACCCTGAATGAGAACTGTAACTCTTCCCCAGTTATGTGAAAGACCAATAGATGCACACCAAGCACTATAACAGGTTGATGGTGAATGGATGTAAACGCTTGTCAATATTCAATAGTGCTTTATAGACTAATGTAATGCTAAATAGACTTGCAACATGGCTATGTACATATTTCAGAATCAGAATCAGGTGTATTGCCAAGTAGATTAACATATACAAGGAATTAAAATTGGTGTTAATAAGAAAGCATAGTAAAACACAATGAGAAAACACAACAAACTGCAAGTAATTAGCTATTTCTATATTTAGCATAAACGTATATGTGACTGCAGATGGGCAACTATGATCTAAAAAATATATGCATTAATTTAAAAAAAGTAAGTATATACTATAATTTCATACAAATTTAAATGTTTAGTCTGTCAATTTCCACAATCTCTTAAATATAATGTATCTCATGAATCTGTTTCTTTCAACCCACAAAATTAATTATTCTGATTCCTTTAATTAAAGTTTAAACAGGAAGCTGCCACGTCACGTTCCAGATCCAAAGCTGGGAGTCACACACCCCAACCTATTGTGACATGCCGCTCAGGTGTAAGCGAGCCAGTGTCCTCTCCTGTTACCTTTCTGGTTTAGATAATCATCACCTGGCCCTGTGTTCAGTTCTTTACGGGCCAAGAGATTTATTAACTGGCGAGCATGCATAAAGGCTGAGGAATGTGCTCTACTTTCAAAGAATGGATCTGACTGTGACTGACACTCACGCCTAACATTGCTGGCAGCTCCCTCTCGTTATATCTGTGTGTTGGTCCTTTTCGGTGTGTCCCATTTGGAATTGTCTTGCGGATTCCTTGGGCTCAGAGTACTTTGGGCTGGAGGGGGAGACTGTTCTGCCCAATGTTAGGTCCCAGGTGTGCATTTAACATTACCTATCAATTTTAACCGAGGTTTAGAGAGGCTGCAGCCAGATCAAATCGTGAGTCAGAGCTTCAGGATGCATTTCTGTGTGGCTGATTGCCTTGCCGGTCACATGGTAGTGAGGCATACACAGACTGAATGAGTCATCCTCCAGGAAACGGCGGCCACAAATCCACCCAGGTAACGTGTGGGAGAGTGCGAATGGAATATCCCACATTATTCCACCTGACAATCATTTCTGTAATAAAGGTTGAATGCAGGTCAGAAATAAGCAAAGAAATTCAAGGAGAATGAATGGTGCCGTCGATAAATGACCATTGCGTCACTACTCGCTGCCTCCTTGTTGTAGCTGGCTCCTTATCTTAACCCACCACTTGGTCCCAGGCTGTTCGGCTTCTCTGCTTGGCCACACCAGTCTCTCACAGGGATGACCTGTGTGAGACAGTGGAACCCTCTGTACAAAGAGGCTGGTGTGTACTTGCTATCCAAATCCATATCGTCTCATTTTACAGATAAGAGGCAAATCTACAGGGTGGGAAGGAGAGAGACCTTCACAAACAAGGCTTCTCTTGTCGCTGCCTCAGCATTTTCTACATTCCTGGAATCTGTACGAACATGTGCAGGCAAACAAAACTTTTGGGTTTCACCGCGTTCTCCCAAGGCTAATGCTAGTGTACTAAATCAAACATAGTCTGTCGCAATAAATATCTTGTCTGTAAGGTTTGTGAGGGGGCAAAGATTTTTGAGGCTATGAAGTTGGCTGTTTGAACCTCTTCATAAAGAGATCATTGCTCATGTTTCCAGACCCTTAAAGGCAGCCTTTCAGGATCAAATTCTCTCTTTCCATCTCTCTCTCTCTCTCTCTCCCTCTCTCTCTCTCTCTCTCCCTCTCTCTCTCTCTCTCTCTCTCTCTCTCTCTCTCTCTCTCGCAAGGAAATTGTTATACCTGTCTTCTAAAGGGTACATGGCGTACTGTATGAGTCAATTTCCAGGTGAGATCTAATTTGTAGTCATTTTATTGAAATCCACATGGGAGAAAATGTACCTTATGTAATAGTTCTAGATGTGAGGAAATATGATTGGACCCAATCATTGTCTGTTGGTGTGATATACAGTGAATATGCAGTCTGCAGCGAGACTGCAGAGCATACGACTTATCCCAACCTCAGACTTGTATAGAGCATAACCATGCCAACGGTCTCAAGGTAAATGTTCACCTTGAATTTTTTACTCTTTTGTTGTAGTTTACTATTCCCTTCTTCACCCCCCTCTACTGAATGCACACCTCTTCCACGTGTTTTAGATTGCTTACCTGATAGAATTCCTGCCTTGGGGCTCATTCCAACCACATGCGTTGAAATCTGCGGTCAGAATGTTGCTTTGTAAAGCATTTTTCAACACCTGTGACCCGAGGAGGATACAGTATCCAGAAGGCTTCTCCGAACAGACTGCTCAATGTTTTCAGGGGGAACACATCTGAGCACATCTGCCATGACCTCATCCGCTCCTATCAGACACCGGATAAAGGAAAAGGCCTCTGGGCTGGGGCCTTGTTGAAATCTTGTCTACAAGGTATTCTCCTGGAAAAACTCTTAGGAACACTTTTTTGGAACTATCTTTCACCCAATGCATCTTAAGTGTTAATACATCAACCATATGTTTTATTGGAAATGTGTTTATTAATGAAATCTGTAAATGTTATTAAATGCCGCTTTATTCCTTTACTTCGAGGAGGAGTGTAAGTGCACTAAATTTAGATTAGAAATGACACAAAATCTTGTGAAGTAGTGCTGCAGGAATACGCTGCCCTTGAACAAATGAAAATAAAAGTAGAAGTATAACATGGATGAGGAGGATTTGGACTTGGAACCAGTATACAGAGATGATCCAAATCAGGGCCTTCAGAACAACACAAATTGGTGATAAATCAGATACGTCAAAACTAGATCATTATGAAACACAATAAATACAATGTTTTGTTGTTTTTAAGTGATGAATATTTTCTAAATATTGGTTCAAAATACATTTTGATTATCATTGCTTATATTTAGGATGAACATGATCATTGCTGGCCTCCATGGGACCCCCTAGCGGCTGGGACCCAGAAAGCTTTCCCTCTTATACCCCTTGTCTGGTCTCAACCCAAATCTATTCAAAATGTTGATTGATCTTGGATTATGGCATAATCAAAATTATAACATTGTATCCTGTGCATTTTGAAATGACAATAACCTAAAATAAAAGTCAATAAATTATGAGAATCAATTCTAAGTGTAGCAGTTTATGGAACTGTAGTATTTTGGGAAATAATTGTTATTTTCTATCAAGAGTCCTTGAACAGCACTGTGTTGTCAGATGGTGTCAGATCAAAAATGACATGAACAAATCAGACTCCATTAGTTTGTCTATGTACAGAGGACATCCATGACATTCAATATCATACCATCATCATGAAATAAATCCTAAATTCTTGTCTCTTGCACTTTAATTGGGGATTGTCTCTTTTTTCTTCTTCTGGCACATAATCAGAGAACATTTATCTAAATTACTGAATGAAATCATCTGAATTGTTCTTGTTTTCTTGTTTTCAAAGATTTGTTTCAAAGTGTAATCATGAGGAAATTAACAATGGTTAAATGCATCCTTCAACACGTGGCACGCAAGACTGATGGATATAGTATCACACGATGTCATGCTGTTTCTTTCTGAAGTGCAGAGAAACTTTTTTTCCCAACTTCATGCATTTGCCTTGTTTTCATCGAACTCCATTCGCACACAGTTGTGTTGTGAAAATCAAAGAAAGGTTAACATAATATTACTGGTTGACAGAAATCCGCTGTCCATTGACAACTTGAACAGTTATTTTCAAGTTGTCTTCAACTTCCATTGGGTGTACATGCTAAAGATAAATTAAGCCGCTGTGGTTTAGCTGTGTGAATAAAATGATGGACAATAAGCGTAACAAAGCCTCTCAAACCCCCGCATGTTCTGGGTCACAAAACGTTTCAATGATCACAAAATTCCTTTGATGGTGAGTCCTCAGGAAATTCAATGCAGGGAATGCATGTCTATACTTGTTCGTCTGTGAGTGCATTGGAAAGAAAAGGAGAGGTGTTCCGGTGTTGAATAATTGTAGTCACTACCTCTATGTCATCTCTTGTTGTTTCAGTTCCATTTAGTGTTTGAGGCATTTGTCAAGCATGAATGCCTTTAGACAAGCACGGGCCACATGCCTTGTGCTACAGCAAGAGGGGGTATGCCAGTGTTTTGTCTGGAAGTATGTTTGCAATCAACCACAAAATATTTGCATTTATTAAATCAAGCTCCTCTTTCCTGTAACCTTGACAGTCCACCTTTATCCTTTAGATGGCAGCATGGTTTGAGGTAACAGAGACAAATAGAAAAGAGGAACACATTCCACACCCAGGAGACAATATCTCAACATCAGTCTGCACATTTGTATTGTAATATTGTTTGGGAGTAAGTAACTTAAAACCCAATCTTGAAGTTTGTAAAACCAATGTGAGTCAAATGATTAGAGGAAATTTTTTTCACTGGCTTTATTACCTGATCACACACACACACACACTCACACACACACACACACACACACACACACACACACTCACACTCACACACACACACACACACACACACACACACACACACACACACAAACACACAAAAAAGCAGGGCACAGACTTGATGAAGTGGTCTGTCACAGTCCAATACAGACCCTTCCTATTTCAACTAATTAAGTTGGCATGTCTCTATGCAGTCGTGTGTGTGTGTGTTTTGTGTGTTTTTATGTGAGTGTGTGTGTTTCTGTTCATTAGCCATTTCTAATCGATTGGTTAATGAACAGGCATTGATAGCTGTAAAATGTCCTGCTCTACTCCTCAGTTGTTATACACCCACAGTTGACTGATATTCAGAAACAATACAGGAGCCACAGCCCCAGTGGTGGTTGAACAATGGCCTCTGCTTTTTACAAAGCACCAGCACTCTTTACGCATGACAAATAAAAAATCGCATAGCACCTCCTACTGTTTGAGAAAGTGCTTATCTTTCTCCTTCTCCACAAAATGGCTTTTGACCTCTGCAATCTGTTCAGTGCACTCAACAGTGCAGAGTAGTGCCTTACAAAACAAATTAAGTATTTTATGCTTGAGAGCCAGTGAAGACCATTAATCTGAGAAACTCAACAAAATCGTGCAAAATGTTGCGTGACATGACTCATTCGGAGTGGATGCCCAGAGTAACAACTATTTTAAGTATATAGTGCTCGTTTAGAATATATATGGTTCCATATTGGTTCCTATCTTTTTTTGGTTGTGGTATTTCTGTGAGAAAATAATATCAGTTGGAGATCTGTTTATATAAATTACAAAGATGCAAAGAAGATAAAAATAAGATAAAAATTCCAGGGAGAGAGAAGAAAATTGGCAACAAAGTGACTCATGCACGGTTTTATGAAATATGACACATCTGATCAATTTAGTGTCATAATTGAATCCTGAGAAATATATTTACAATGCAGGCATCTCATTAATTACTAATTTGCAAGAATGTGGTATGGCATGAAACAGAACAAATCATCTTATTTTAACCAATGTGTGAAAAAAAAATTATTCCACAAAATCTATTCACTCTAACAAGCACAGGAATTAAAAAAAGGACCTGGAATGTCCAAAGTCATTTTATTTTCTTAGTTTGTCCTACTGTAAAACTAAAACTGAGATTTAGCGCTAGGCACTGTAAAAAAGTTGATGTTGTATTCAAATTTCCCAGATGCTCAAATTACATATTATTTTTGTCATAAAGAACAAAGTGATGAGTGACTTGAGGTAAAAAAAAATATATATATATTAATTAACACTGCCGCTAGAATCTTGTAAATTCTCTTGAAAATTACATATCCTTACTATTCACAATGACATATTCTAAATAATAATGTTTTAGAAACATTCCATTTTCAAAGTTAACCTTCCTACTATGTTCAGGTCCAATTTGACTGATGTTTTAAGTCTAATAAGTTTTGTATGTTGTATCTGATTTAAAAAATTCAAAATTCCACAAGTTTGACCACACAGGACATCAGAACACACACAATGACACTTAGAATTGTTTCATAAAATGTTTGGTGGTTTTATTTCACTTTTGTACATACTGTATGTGGTGTTCCAAAATGACCAGCCATTGGAAATAAATGAGTATGAAAAATCCAAAAATTACAAGAGTTTCAAAACAAATGTCCTTGCTAAACTTGACACAAGTCTTTCTGTGTTTGTGATGCAAAGCACATTATGTTAACTGTGGTCATTAATTTATTTAAAAATATTCAATGAATTGGGTTGTTTTTCTCAATAGAATTGTGGGTTAAGATGAGGTCAAGAGGCCTCCATGTTATAATTTCCAATTATTTGTGGAAAACCTGTGATACACATTAGAAATATAGTTTGTGAAACCATAATACAATATCAGGCAACGTTGTTTGCCTACTTTTAGGCTTAAAAACATGTATAATGGGTCACAGGAACACTAAAATAGTGAACATGAAATGAACAGAACATAATTGACTTAAACTTACTAGCCAGGTAGTTGTGAGATCATTTTAAGTAATGTCTTGTCTGTGAATTAAATAAAACAGTTTGCAGCAACAGTTATGGTTCAGGAAAAGACACAAAGGTCTCAGCATTGTTTGTAGCTTTATGAAATGCACTAGATGGCACTATGTGAAAACAAATTGCACCTAATGGCACGGCAACCGCTTTTAATTTACACCCAGTTAGTTTAAATGTAGTTTCATGCATGCCTTTAAAAGGTCACGGACATTCACTAAACTTTTTCTTTAGTGTTCTTCAGTAACGTTTAATATCCACAGAACCTGTGACATGACATATGTTATGAAAAGCTAAGACCGATGCTCATTTCAAAGCCTTCAAATGTGCAGATGATCTGAATTGCCAAAATGGTCCATTTAGTCCATATACACGGTATACAAACTGGCAGCCTAAAGGCCAGTAATGCTAAATATAATTTAAATTTCAACTGACTAATAGTCCCTATGCAAGACCAGCCACATGATGTCAGCAAAGCAATCAATAGATTCAAGGCATTGGCTTATTTGGAATAGGAAATATATTCATTATAATTACTTCTGCACATCATACATTCATAAATTCATAAGGGTCCTATAGCCTAAATTCAACTGAGGTCCTCAATTTGCCATGCTACGCACATAGAAATTACGTGCCCAAATTCAGAGGTCCCGTGGGGACAGACGAGGGGGTAGCTGTAGGGTCCAGGACGATTGTTTGGTAGTGGACAAAACCTTGCCAACAGTGCACACACAAAACTACTACACCACCCTGATACGGACAGGGTGGTCTTCGGTCAATCGTTTGGAGACGTATTTGCATCGTTCTTTTTCGAACCTTCCCCCATCAGCTCAACGCACAGCGCTGCACAAGCGCCTTGCTCTGCTGTCTATTCACCTACACCGGGAGGAAAATCTGTATCCGTCCCTGTCAGTGCACTCATATGTGGATACAATTTAACATAGATCCATGTGGATATTGTAAAGGAAATTATATTTGTGTATGATTACAGGTAGGTGACGACTTTTATATAACTATTATTGAAAGTTGCCTCTTTCAAATTTCTGGAATATGTTCAGATCTCCTTAACTTAAGAAATATCACGGCATAGACTGTATGATAAATGTTGTCTCTTTATTGCATATAGATGGTGTTTAAGTATTTCAAAATGAGATAGATCATTATTTAGAGTGGTTAGTAAGTGCAGTTATTCAATGGGTGTATCCTTAATAACATTTACTATGTAACATTTACTATGTAACGGGTAGTTTAACTGCACTTGCAGTAATTTGTGACATATGTCTTAAACGAACTTTGTATCTGACAATATTGTAAGTTTTATGTTTTTATTATTCTGTCTTTCAAAGTTAAAATGTAGATTAATCACAAAATATGGAACATGCATTCAAATCAATAATCCAATGAATTGGGCATTTGTGCGCTAATCATTGGCTCGTGCACGTGGATAACAATAAAACTGGCTGCTAAAAAGTGGACATTTGGGCTGTTGTTGGCGGATATCTACCTTTGCATGATCCACAATTGCACAAATAGCAGCCGAAATAAGAAAATTGGTGGTGTATGTATGCATGTGCGTGCCTGTGTTAGTGCTGCTTATGATGCAGCTTGTGTATTTGACAGGAGAATCTTTCATCACAATTCGTAATTGCATTAGTGTGCGACAAAACGGAAAGACTGGGTTGACTCAAGACTAATTTACACAAGACACAACCAAAGGGAAAACAGCTATTTTGACTCAAATTTACCCTATAGCCAGAATCCCAAATCTGAACAGTTACGAAGCCATTTTTCATGCTAAGTTTTTTAAGACTATAGTATAGTTGAAATTAAATATTGTAAAACAAATGTAACATTTCCACAACAGATTTTGTTTTTCTCTATGAATTACAGTAGTCTAAACTACAGTGTTATACAAATATCTCAAAGAAGCAGTTTTTTTGCTAGGCCCACAACAGGCCCTGGAATATCAAACTGACAGTAGGCCTCTATGCAAGATGCATGCTTGCCAACTCATGTTTTATTATCACTGTTTGACAATAATATCGCAGCAGCATATAATGTACCTGTTCCATGCATATTTGCAATATTTTGGTGTAGGCACATCTAGTTGCGTAAACCTTAAAAATGTCAGTGCATTCAAGAATTGCATTTTACACTCAACCCTTATAAAGCCATCGTAGAGATCACACTTGAGAATTGAGTATAACAATCTTGTGTTACCTGGGTTTTTGTCTGTGTGCAAGTGCGTGTATGCAAGTGTGTGTTTGTGCATGAGTGTGTGTGTGTGAGTGTATGTGAATTTGTGCCCATATATACAGTATGTGCAAGTGTGTGTTTCCGCTGGTGCCTTGTCACCCATGTCTTTACATTGGTGGCAACCTTTGCGTGAGCAGAAAAGTAACACATCTGGAATATACTGTGTGATACATATTCACCTCCATTTTTATAATTTCCCTAGAAAATGTACATGTTTCTAAAAATTCTTTGTTGATAAAATAATATAACATTTACATAATGTCACTGTGGAGAGTCACATATTAAGCCCCTGTACACATTGGGGAATTAAATAGTATACGGTAGAATAGTATTCCTGTTTGTTTGTGCACATGTGCATGTGCCTCTGTATTTGCGTGCGTTGAATTGAGAGTAGAGAGAAGATATTTTTTGCATATTCTTCTTGTGAGAGGAGAGAGAAAGGTACAGACTCTGGAAACAACAAGAGCAAAACAGATCCTCCTCATCAGGCTTTGTCTGACTGGCCATCCAAATGTAATACCTTAATGCACTCCAAGAATCAAAGATCTAATAAGAAAGGCCTCTTCCATAATGAAAGCCCTCCAGCTTCTCTCTTGCAGCAGTAGCAGAAACTGAGGTAGGGCCTAGGGAGCAGGGCTGAAAGGTCTCATAAATAACAGAGGCCAGGCCTGACACATGCTGCTCCAACGTCTGGGAACTGCCAATAATCCTCCTCATTTACTAAGATGCTGCTCCAGCAGACCGTTGGTACAGGAGTCTAAAACCCACAGCTTGTTGGTTGATGAGGAAAGAGTCATCAAGTTCTGGCTGCACAGGGCAGTAGCTCTACTTAATTGGTCCGTGCTTCAGACCAAGGCAATGGTTTATGGACACTCAATCTTGTTTTGTGAATGGGTGTGGGAGGGGGGCCAGATGAGCGTGTCTGTAGGATGTGGACCTCCTCAAGTGAACTGCCTCAACCTGCAATAGAAGCACAGAAATATTTGGCTGTGTATTACATTACTCAGTCGGTACCTTCCACTCCTCTCCAATTCGCCTTAGCGGGACTTTTAATCTAAAAGCAGATACTGCAGAACAAACTCAGTCGTGTTCAGTCATGTATTAATTGAGGTTTTGTCACGAGGGTGTGCTTATTAAGCATATTAGTTTCCTCACTAATATTTCAGACAAATCCCCTGTAGCAATTAACCTGTATTTGAGTAATTAACCTGTGTTTGTCATCATGTAATGACTACAGACCCTGGAGGCTTCAGCTACTCTCCCGTACTCGGAGCACTGTCAACCTGAAATAGATTTTGTGGTGCACATAACACTTTCTTTATTTGGCGTTTTGACAAGATGTGTTGGGCTCTGAAGAACAACTGCGGTATACAATTCTACCAAATTAAAACCCATTGATCTGTGAGTACTTCTCTGAAAAGACCCTAATAGACTGCTGCTATAGAGAACTGTAAATTAACCGGTGTTCTTCTTTGACTTTCATGGCTATATTTCAACAACATTGCAACATAATCTTTGCTCCCTTTCACCTAAATGTTGTAGCTCAATAGCTGTCATAGCTGCAAGGGGTTTCTTCTGCAAAAGATGAAAATAATGTTATTGTCATGTATTATACTATAACTATAATGTTAAGATCATCATCTAGAGTCTAGACCATCCTAGCCCCATGGTTATTTTTTTCTCGCCTAAATAGTACCTTGTGAGGATGACTTACGTGTAGTTTGTTTGCCACACAGAGTGGCCTTGAAACTGGGTCTGCGTCTGCAGAAAGTGGTTGGAGCAGAGACCTTAGCGACTGCATGTTCCAAGCACTCACTACTTCGTGGTGTTAGTAAGTGGAATATATGAAGTGAATGAACTAAAGGGCTGTCTTACTGACATTAATCCGCTTTGGCTCTGAGGAGCCAGTGGATGAGGCATCACACCAAATGGAGGTTCCTTTTTGAATTGGTCGTCTGCATCACTGTGTGTGTGCTTTTACATTGCCGACCAGTGGGAGAGAGAGTGGCTCTTTATCCCCTCTTCAGCTGCTGAGTGCCTAAAATATTTAACAAGGACTGCACTATTTTGGGATTTGCGCTCAGTTTGTTTAGGAGCTTATGTAATGTCTTGTTAGTTTTCAACGCACAGCAAATGGTGATGTTTGGCGAGTCTATGAAATTGGTTGACGCTCTCTTGGCAAAGTGAGATGCTCTGTTTGTTTCACGCCAGTCAGAGTTTAGTTGTTCCGCTATTAATACGGTTCAAGGTTAAAGTGAGTGATGACGTTAATGGAGAATGTACAGTATGCAGTGCCAAATGCCATTCCATTCTATTTAACGTATATAGATATTTTTGTATTGTTTCCTTTCATGCTATAGTAACCTAGCTCATCATTCCTCAGTCACTGCATATGTTGCTGTGACTCATAGGGAGACTTTATATGAATCTTTTGCTGAGGTTAGTTTAAAAGACATACTAATGCTAATACTAATTGCTAGTTTCATTGTCGTCACACGGAAGTTCCCTTCAAAGCAATTCCTATTCTTAGAAATAATTCAACTTTGTGAACCACTAAAACCATTCGTGTCCATAAAGTATGCAATGACAATCAGTCATCTTCTCAGGTATCTTTCTGTTTCTGAGTGCTATTGATTTTTTTCTCTCTTCTTCTCTCTGTGCTCCCATCACCACCCCTTCTTCTCTCAATCCTCTCCTCTCCTGGTGAGGTGTCAGATTCTCTGACTCATGGCCCAGTGTGGAGGATGGGAGGAAGTGAGGGATGGTGGGATCAAGAGGGGGAAGTCACGCTGCAGAAAGAGCTAGTGACCTTCGTCTAGTAAGACGCCCCACATAAAAGCCATGGTTAATACCCTGACAAAGTGTATTCACCGCCCTGACAAAGAAAACTATTCAGGATGATATGTAGTGCTTACTCTATCATAAAAGGAACAGTGCCTCTGTGTGTCAAGGAGAGGTAAAGTGGCAAATAACAAACACAGAAAGATATAACCAAATTATGTGAACGTAATGGCAACAGTGAAACATGAAAAACCATTTTGAGGATTGCCCCCAATTTTGGGAGATCTATCTGAATTGGTGTTTCGAAATGAGTTTGCCTCAGAGCCCAGGAAAGTGAAATCACCTCCGTATATCTTCTCAGACAGCGGCATCTATCCCCCTACAAACGAAAAGCCACGGTAAATGTAAGCTCCGCCAGTGTGCCACTGCAGGTCTGGAACCAGTAGTCGCAAGGGAGCTAACGATTGACAGCCTAGAAACACAGGGACTGGCCAGGATCATTATCTGTATGTTGGTCTGCTATTGTTCTCTCCCTCCATAATGAGAGGAGGAAACCAAGTTTTAATGAGACGTCTGGACCCTGCCTGAAAGCAACTGCGCCATCGCTTGATAAACGTGTGTTTCCGGTAGAAAGGTTCATTGTTTGAAGTCTAGGTTTGTCACTGAGAAGTCACAGCTTAGCCCGTCTGACTGACACAGTGAGACAACAAGTTATTTATGTAATGGCAGATGTAATGATGCAATGACATATCCTGTCGACAAATGTAATGACCCAATGAAATATTCCATGATACTTCGGCATCAATTGTCATCTGTGTTCAGTATTACCATATTAAGAAGAGACATTACCATTAGACAATAATGTCAAATAGGATTTATCTGTACGACTCTCAGTCATAACGATGCATTTCTATGGTGCCGAGATAGAGTGATATCTTTGTATGTTGCCATAATGACAAAGAATCCCTCGACGTATTGATTTTTTTTGGCACAATGATTGGAGAAGAGAAGCAACACATCTCACATGTCAGTGTTGCCTATATGGTAGTTCCGCCGCTGCCATTACATGACGGGTGTCAGAGAACGTTGGTTGGTTGTCACGACAGTCTTATAATGCCCAGTCTTCTGTCTGGAGAAGAGACCTCCATTGTTCAGCTACCGTAACAGTATGTAGACTATACAGTCTTGAAACACCACAGATTAATGACAAAAATACATTGCTCCCGGGTAATGTGATCCAACGGAGGCCACAACACCACGTGAAAGGGGAGCGTGACTTCAATGATGGTTCTAGGGTGCAGCAGTGCACAGGGCCTGGCTGTGTGTTGGGCCAGAGCAAGCAGGGCAGAGCCTGGTCGATGGCTTCCTGAAGCGGTGCTATCCCCGGGATCAGCAGACAGCCAGGGTTCTGCTGTCCCTCCCCAGGGGCTTGGACGCTTAAGGAGGGAAGGAGGTGGGGGAAGGGGGGTTGACGTGCAGCTTGTGGTGTGTGGAGCGACACGGTTCTGCTCTAACACCAGATAAATCCAGGATCTTATAGGAGGGGACCCCCCCCCCCCCCCCTCCGTCTCCTCCCCGCCCCTGAGCTCATGCTTGACCCCTCCCATTATATGTGGCAGAACAGAGACAGACACGGCGAAAGATAAAACAGTGCTCTTTAATTTCAAGCCTCTCGTGTTTCACAAGCCTAACCCCACTGCCCTCCCTCCCTCTCTCCTCCTCCTCCTCCTCATTCTCTCCCTCCACACCCCTTTCTCTCTCTGTCTACCTCTTTGCCCGTCTCTGTGGAAGGAAAGTGAAACTGCAGCCATGTTCATGAAACCTTTTCATCCTCGAGTGGAACCAAGCCTCTTTTATGTTGTCAGGTTCAAAACCTTGACAGTTTAAGAACAGGTAATTTCTAGAGTTATATGCCCAGGAAAATATCAGACATGAAGCATTTGTGGATTTAAGTAATAATGTTTTCTATAAGCCCAAAAGATCTTCAAAGTCAGCGGTGTTAAATTCACAACTCCTTTGCCGTTGCACATGATTAAAAAGTCTGCTACTCAGGTATTCTCTCAGCTATACTGAAATCTTCAACTGGCACGATAGTTCATGCTGTGGTTATGTGAGTATGGCTGGCATTAAACCAACTGGCTTATATCTGCCAGAATCTAGCCTGAGTCTTTATCCCACTTCTCTATATCTATGCCATGCCTTACGAAACAGAAAACTGTAAACGGAAATCAGATACCAAAGGCAACATGGGATCTTAGCCATCCCTCTATGCTTCTGTACTCTGGTATAAAATATCACCTGAAGGACCTCTTCAGCATTTAGGGTCGTCACACTGCTCTAGTAATTCTGCCTGGGTCTGCTGGAGCTGACCACAGTGTCAGCCGGCAGAGGAGGTGGAAGTTCCTGGAGATACGGGGTGGGTGCCTGGGCTCCCTCTAGACCTCATTAGAGAGGGGAGTGGACGAGTGATGCCATTAGATCCCGACGATTTCTCTGAACGGGGCTTTGCATGAGAGGTTTTTTTTACTGGCCTCTCCACCCTCCCCTCTCCTCCCTCTTGTTTAAGTATGTACTGCATGCTCGTGTACCATGTGCTGTCCGCTAGTGCTAATAATGGGCGGATGTTTGGGTTGTCCCTCTCACAAGCGTGTCATGCTCCACATTGTAGATATATCTCAAGGCATCATTCCAGTAAGTGTTTCTTGTTTGCTTTATGTCTTTTTAATATATGGCATGTTTGATGGCATGTATCTTATTATATTTTGAAGGATCTGTTCCATTCATGACACATAATGTAGCTAATAGCAAACAATTCCATGTTGTTCCCTGCAGAGGACTATTAAGAGATCAAAGTGTGTGTGTGTGTGTGTGTGTGTGTGTGTGTCTTTTATTGCCCTATGTGTGTTTTATTGCCCTCATTATTTTTGTGTGTGCCAGTTGGCGTGTGTGTCTGTATACAAATGGTCTCCCTGACCCTTGCCCTCAGAGTACGCGTGTGCACACGTTGACGCCTTCTCCCCTGCCCCCCTATGTGCGTCTGCCGGGACACCCTATCCGCCTTGCCTCTCTGTGTTTATCGAGTGGACACCTTATCCTCAGGCCAGCCTTATGTGCTGCATGCAGAGGGAACCCTGTTGCCATATCTCACCATGGAGATGAGCGGTGTTCACATTCCATGGACCCCTTTTCGTTCGCCTGTTTGGGCATTGTTTCAGCGACGTCCTTGCCTCAGAACAGGTGTCCAGCCCTCTAGACAAGTGGGTCATGATACGACATCCTTTTCATCCCCAGCACCAATCTCTCTTGTGGACTCTCCTGGAACACAGTGAAGAAAACAATTGCGGCGCCCTGTCAAGGGACGCAGGAGTGTTGGTGCTTTTATCTGTGGCGTCTTTGATGTGTGCTCTAAGGAAAGAAGGAAAACAACCTTTCTATTCCATTTTTTCTTTTTACTTTTCAATACCTTCAGCCTAGAAGTTGTGCTGGTGAGTTTGCTGACAGTGTGCGGAGTGACATGTGTCTTGTGCTGAGTTGTTTCTCAAAGGATTCCGTCCTCTGCTGCTTCCAGTTAGTGCACCCAAAGGATGATCCACCAGTAAAATCCTGTCCAAGAAATGTAAAGAAATAGACTGTAAATCATGTCAAAACCAACAGAAATAAAAATGATTATAGACCAGCAATATGATTATTCCAGAGTGGAATAAGAAAAACAAGATTTGTAATGAGAATAGACAGATAGACAGAGAGACAGTGAGACAGCAGGAAATGTGGACATGTGCCCTCTGCGTCTCCCCTGCCCCTGCTGAAGCTCTGCTTGCCCTGAACCCTGGCACCGGGGTCCCTGCTTCTGCCGCTGCCTGCCACCTCACTAATTCCCCTGTCCTGAGCTCCCCATTCTAATTTAGAACAGAGCGGGCTCTGTTCATTCTCGAAACGTTGGCGCTTGGGATTCGGAGAATGAAGAGTTCAGAGGCACACGCCGCCCCCTCACAGACTCAGAGCACATGCCTTATTACCAGCCCACCGAGAAGAACATAATGATCCCCCCAGCTATTAACTCCTAATGCAATGAAGCATCAACGCTTTAGCCATGCCCTACACAGGCCCGAGTGTAATGATGTTTGAGGAGGGGTTTACGTAACCGCGCGTTATGATAATCCGATATGTTCTGATCCCAGATCGTCAAGGATGCTGGGAAGTCTGGCTCCTCTTGTCTCTCTAGATAACAGGGGAGCTGATGCGTCTTACTTGTTTATCTACAAACCCTTGGGCGCTTGTATTTATGGGAATATTATGATGAATAATTATACGTTTTCTTTCAAATAGTGCTTTTCTGAAACCCAAAGACACGGTTGTATGTTGAACAGATAAATCACACCAATTGGTGTGTTAAAAAAACCCAATGAAGCTGTTTAGAAAGTCCAGACAACAGCTGCTTTGCCTTGCTCCTGTAGGTGACAGGCGAGCGTTGCGAGACCATGGCGTGGCCACGACTAGAACACCAAGGATATGCAATGCAGGCAGTCATGCTATGATATTCAGAGAGAGAGAGAGAGAGAGAGAGAGAGAGAGAGAGAGAGAGAGAGAGATACGTGTGCTCCATTTAAGCAGGTCTTAGGATGTATTTGCTTCATGAATAAAGAGACTAAGCAGCAGCCTTGCCCGTTGAGGCGCGGCAATAAACCTGCCTTAAGCCAGCGACACAGGAATATCACCTCGCTAGGTATCACACTCCCTTTAATTTAACATCATTTCTTCACATACGTCAATATAAGAAATAACAACACACAGACTTACACATCCACATGCCTGGCAAACCCATTCCAGTTAGCACACCAAGCCTATATGAAGGCGGTTTGCTGGTCGAAACAGGAGCACCTGCTATACTTGCGAGCGATCCTGTTTCTTAGTGACCTGTAACAGTAGGCTAGCATGGCGTGGCATGGTATTGTAAGTGTGATGGAATGCAATTGGCTGCCAAACTGCGTTCATATTAAAACAAGTGGCCTCGACCAGCCACACTTTGGATACTTGAGCCAGACTGCAGTAGACAAGTGGATACAATCCCCCACTGGGAAACTTCCGCAGAATCAGCTATTGGGTAATAAAGCGACATTAATATCACTGCAGTGATATGTGTTCCTGCGCAGCAAAACAAGTTTGGAATACACAATATTACAATACATTTCTGAAGTTTCCTTCCATAGGGAAGAGTGGCTGTTACTAACTGTATAGGAGAGTTGATATTTAATCAGTGTGATACTTCCCCTGTCCAGGAAGGCAAGAGTAGGGAAGTTTAGAACAAGGGAAACATAAACATTTCCATGAGCTAAGAATACACCGCCGGCGCCGAGACCCATGAGCTCGAAGGTGATTCACACATAAAGAAAAGAACATGTCACATGAACTGACACATGGAACTGCACTGTCATGTTGTCATTTTGGAATGAGTTGTTTCCTCTCTGCTGCCTTTCATCAATTGGTATGCTGCTGTCATCCCGGGTTTCTCATTTTAACTAATTGTGTGTGTGTGTGTGGTGTGTGTGTGGTGCGTGTGCATGTGTGTGTGGTGGTGGTGGTGGGGGGGGGGGGTAGTCTCAGTCTATCCGGTGGCCCCCCTCAAGAAAAGCATTTTAATTGAGTTTTCTGATATATCAGCCTGGTGCTCCCTTTCTGCTCTAACACTCACTTGGATCCCAAGCCTTTGACAGAAGAAGCTGTTTATCGTTATAGTGCCTCGTTAAGACTTGGTTGGCTGTGGACATCAAATATGATTTTGTCTTAGAGAGATTGAGAAATTCTTCTGCATTTTCAGTCGATGTGGTGGTGTATTCATTTAGCCCCCTGACTTTCTTTATGTTACACATCTCTTTAATTAAGTACATCATGGAAATAGCCTTTAGAGAGGTATATTCTTTGATAATGAACGTTTTACAAAGCTCACTGTGACTTGGTATGCATATAGTAGCCTACAGAATTCACGAATTGTAATACAAATTACAAAGGGAGCATTGTTAAACAATTACCCTGATTTGTATGAGTGATTTTCTTTTAACTAGATGTAGAAATTGTTTGTAATAGTTGTATTTGTTCACCAAACTCTCTGCTGCCCGAGAAAATAGGGCCTGTCATTCAAGCAGAACATGTTTCCCTTGAGATCTTTTGTTCATTCCAGGAACAGTTCCAGAAAATAAAATTTTTCACCAAACCTGTACTGTTTATATTGTGTGAACTATGTTGTGTATCGCGTAGACCGTGCATTACCTTATGGTATATCTTTTTTTGTTTTAGAAATATAGTGCATGTTTCCTAAACCCAGACAAGCCCATATTCATACCTTATCATTCAAACCCTCTATCTTTGCCTTTGCAGGACACTGAAGAACATTGACGCTGAGAGAAAAAGTGTGTGACGGAGAGAGAGAGAGAGAGAGAAAGAGAAAGGAGAGAGAGAACGCACCGGCCTTCATTTGACAGCGTGACCAGCGGATGAGCCTCGTTCATGCGTCTCCCTGTGTGCCAATCCCACATCACTATGAATTGTGAGCAGGACTTTGGGGACGGGGGCCTGGGCGTGACCCTCACACTCCGACTGCTCATGCACGGAAAGGTACGTCCACAGTCGGCCACAGAAAAAAAAGACTATTATGTTTATGTATGAAAGCGCAGACGCACTGAGCTGTCACTGTGTGCAGTACATGGTCTTCACCTGCTTCATGAAGTACAATTGAATGCAATTAATTTGCATAAATTGCTGACAGTTATCTAAAAGGCTGTTACATTAAAATAATGGCTTAAATGTTAAAACAGGTTCTTGCCAAGTGGTCTCTTCTAATATTTTTTGTTGTACCTTTATTTCCTGGTATTTCAGGAAGTTGGCAGCATCATAGGAAAGGTAAGAAATTCTCTCTCTGACTTGTTTTATTTTCTGAGATTTCACATTTAACTATAATTAAAAAAGACCTTTTTTTAATTGCCACATTTATAATTATAGCAAGCAAGGTATTTCTGGAATTTGAGAAATGTTTTAACACATTGTAATCCGCTAAGAAGTATAATTCACTACTTTTTCAACAAATTACGTCCATCGTGTGGACGCATAACAAGTGGTGGTAGAATATGGTCTTCATCTTCCTTATTATAGTTTTCTGGGTGTATTTTAAAGCGAACATCACCCATATTCCCATCCTCGAAAGTAATACACTTAAATCCACCCCTCCAAAACTCTCCATTCCCTAATGCAGTGCAGTGATCAATCACACAGAAACATTAGTGCATTGACTGCAACCCTCCTGTTGATATTGAGCTCCAAAGTCATATTACGGCTGGCCCCTTGTGGGCTGTTTCTGTGAGGAAACAGTGGGCTGCACGGTAGCTCCTTCCTGGCTCCCACCAGGCCTGCCTGCTACTCTGTAATAGAAGAAGTAATAAAAAAAAAAGACAAATCCCAAATTAAAGAAGGGGGGGTAAAGAAAGATTTGCAAAGAACCAAATGTTTTTTCAGCAAGAGAAGATGAACACTCGAGAACAAAGGAAATTCTGTATTCGACACTGGTTGTACAGCGATCATGTACTTGATCTGCACTGCATTTGCTAATGAACTCCCCCTGTCAGCCACTAGCCCTCTGTCCCTCTGCACCTCTGCTCACACCCTTCCCGATTAAGCAAAGTCCAAACCAGAGGATGGCCCTTAGACAGGGCTTGCTTGTCTAAAGTGCATGGAAATATACTGTCTTGAGATCATGCCATAGTTTACTTTGTATTGCAAGAGTAGCACAAAATGCTCCTGTGAAGCAAGTGATGCCGTGTGTGAAGGCGTCAATTGGAATGGTTATAAAGAGGGGAGACAGATATGGGCAGAAGCCAAAAAGAAAAGTGACAGATGGCGAGGCAATCTAAAGCTGGCAGGCGAAGTTGTGAATGACAGAGTTGTGACTCCGTTGGCTAGGTCTGTCTGCCTGGCGGATCTTTACACAGATGTATCTCATAGACAGCCATATAAGGACAGCTATATGTCCTACTATGGAAATCTGTGATGCCCCATTTTAATTTGAAAGGTGTCTATTGCCTGCTGTTCTGTGTGGGTAATGTTAATCTATCTATGTGTGTTGAAAGACAGACACGTTCTATTTCCAAGTTGGGGACATACTAGGAGCAGTATGTTTCAAATAAAACATCAATAGCTTGCTTCGTGCTTGTCCTTCAATTTCCTCTTTCATTTTATTTTTCTCAGAAAGGCGAGACGGTGAAAAGAATCCGAGAGGAGGTATGTAAACTACTCATAACGCTGAGACTTATGCCGTCCATCGTCGATGGAAATATATCACAGCAGACTTCACTGCTTAATAAGAAGGATATTCAATTTATTAAGTGCAATGTACTGCTAAACAAAATAGATCAACAACAACAATAATATACCCTGCCCATCAGTGCTATATAAATGATTCAGCTACAGCTCTAATTTTACACTTACTGCATTTCCGGGCATGAGGGGTGCAGTTTAAGCGTACGCATTTCAAGTGGTAGACTCTAAGATATTGCTGGTCGAAAGATCCATCAATATTGAAGCTTACTTTCTAATGTTTGGGAGCCGGGAGGCTGAATAGCATACAGAGCAGGCGTGCAGTCTGACCTGCCTTTTGGGTAACGGTGACTTCTTCTCTTTCAATTAAAAACATCTCTCTTTCTTTCAATCCTACCTCTCCCTCTCTCTCCCTCTCTCTCTCATTCCAAACCTCTGCCAAGCCCCTGTGAGGTTTAATCCACTGCTCCGTTTTCCTTTCTATTTCCCCCTCATAAACCGTAAACCTTCGTTAACTCGTTGTATTAAAACTAATTAACTTGCCTTTGTCACGGTGCATTCGCCGGTAACTTTACGGCTGCAGAGATGGTTATTATGCTGTGGTTTATGAGGCAGAAGGATAAACAGAGAGACAGGGAGGTCAAGGGAGGATGTATGAATCAGCCGGCGCGACCGGTGATCCATGCTAGTCATCCAACTGCCCGTGTTAGTTTCTTCTCTCTCTTTTTTTTGGAGGCTGATGGCTCCTCAAGAGTCACGTCGTTAGTACAGCCACCATGGCAGCATGACTCAGTGTGTATGGGAGGAACGGAGGGACAGAAAAGGGAACACCCCCGAGGTCTCCGCTCGTCTCTGCCTCCACTCATATGACTACCGCTCAGAGGGATCCATCTGACTAGACGCACAAGGACACAGGATGGAGTGAGAGAGGGGTGTGTGTGTGTGTGTGTGTGTGTGTGCGTGCGTGCGTGCGTGCGTGCATGTGTGTGTGCATGTGCCTGTATGGGTGTGTGTGTTTGGGTGAGGACGCGTTTGGAACAAAGCCCTCCAGAAAAATGCAACAGTGAGAGATGGGTCATTTCCAGTCGAAAAGACGACTATAATATGGCCTATTCTCTTTTCTATTGTACCTATCTATGCTAGCTTCTAGTCCCTAGCTCTGGCTATAGGATCCCTTTTCACCCTTCCCTCGCATCTCGAACACAAACTACAGCAGGACATTTGACACGGCTCTTTTATTGACTTCTCATCCCTGCTGTCTCTCTGTGCCCACAGAGCAGTGCCCGGGTCAACATCTCGGAAGGCTCCTGTCCGGAGAGAATCATCACCATCACTGGCTCAACAGAAAGTGTCTTCAGAGCTTTCACCATGATCACGTACAAACTGGAGGAGGTAAACACGGCTGATATTGTTCAAGTGAAACGCACCTCGACCGATTACCTTAAGAGTACGGTTAGCGTACAACTTAATGTGGTGTAATAACCAAACATTCCATCTGGAAGAAAAGCCATTCAAAACGTTCAAATCGTTTTCAGCTGGTGTCATTCCCTCATCACAAGTAGTTCATCTAACATACTGAAGATACGTACCATGATTACTGACTGAACTGCCGTGTGCACTCCTAAAATGTATGGTTGTAAAAGCACCACTAATGACCCATACAAGGGAGAGAGCTGAGAAATAATCTCGGCTGTTTCCATAGCAGTGCTTGATGAAGTGAGGCAGAGGCAATTTAAGTCATTCTTGGTGCTGGAATCACAAAACACAATCAAAATTTTTTGGAAAGCTTATTGAAAGGGAAGAAGGTTTGTTAAGGGCCAACATGGGTGGTTGGTGATGAAGGAGATATTAGTTCTAAAAGGACATTCACCCTGGCAACCTAATCCCATTTCCTGTCTTCAGTTCGATGCCATTGCTTTGTGTGTGTGCTTTGACCACTATGTGAGTGTTCAGTTTATACTCCCCAAAAAAACGGTTTGTTGAATTTGATAGCCGGACGCAAGTAAGATTACACTGCAGATGAAAATCGATGGCGGTCTTTTGTGACTCGTGGAGCTGGGAATGTTAAACTCACACCATTTTGAGTGTTACTGTAAGAAGTATGGCATGTGGATTAATGCTTTTGCTTCGCTATGCAATACAATAAGTTAGTCAGTAAAAAGATACTGGGCATTTCTAAAGGAAATGTGGTATGACAAATGAATAACCTAATGCCTTTAAAGTATCATTGGGAGATGAAACATGTGTCAGTGATCCAGCCCTCTTGATGAAAGAGCAGGTGACGATATGATAACACACCAATTAATTAAGCAGGGGGGTTTATGAATGATTTAGGTCTACTAATTAGGTGAAGATAAGAGCCTTCCCTCACATCACTGATCTCCCTGTTGTATAATCATTTAATATATCATCAAGAAACCTGTTAAAGTTTGAGAATGGATACATATTTTAAAGGCCTTTGAATCAGCATGCACTTATGCTATAGCTGGAAAATTGGTTTCTGCCAGCCTGTGCCATTCCATTGTAGTGAGTCAGTCAGTAAACACATGCTGGCTGGGAGCATGGCACAGCATTCATTAAAGATCTTAGGCTCTCACCTCTTTCCAACCCTACCTTCAGCCGAAAACTCTGAGTTGTCATGGCAACGTGTTGGCTGACCTACGGCGAGGCGATCCATAGCTGAGTGCTATGTGTCTAACATTTTTAATTAACAAGTACAGAGTGGGGGGTGTCTCGCCACTTTACGGCCATTTTGGGGGGTTCGACGTTCTTTGGTTTTCTTTCTGGTTCTACAAACATTTTACTGCTGCTTTTCCATCACCTTGGACAAAAAGGTGAAGGTAGTTGCGATGACTGGTTTGTTCTAGTTACATGTAATCACATATCCAACAATAGGAGGTATGCACGGTTTTCAGAGAACATTCGTGGGACAGATATTCCGTTGCCAAGTGCTGCTGTTCGGTTCACATAATGTTAAACGTTCTGTGTGCCTTTGCTGCTCCCAGGTATTGAGATATAGACTACATTAGGGGTACTTAGTAATTCCCCATTGATGTCTTATCGTTCTTGCCGCAGCGTATAGAAAGCCGAGCACGTCTTCGTCTGAATGCTGCTTGTGTAACCCCCGGTCTGATATCCACCAATTTGCTTTGAGAGCCCATCCCCTGTGAGCGCGGTGCTGAGGAAGGGATCGGGAATCTGGGCCTTTCACAGCTGTTAAGATATGCCGCATATTTTTAGATCAAATCAGGTGAGATGACGCCCAGAGCCCGGTGATCCTACCGACGAGCTACGTGCTCCTCATGTGATAAGAGAAGATGACAGCCAGCTAGATCCCACTGACTAAATATAGACGGAGAGAAAAGGAGGAGCGTCATGTGGCTCGAAAGTCCAAATGAGCAACTACTGGAGGATAAATGTTTGCCCACTCACGAGGCAAACTCCCTCGGGGGCTCCCGCTAAAGTTTATGAAATTGTTGTTATTTTCATGCGCCTCTTCTTGACACCTTCTCAAAAACAACAAGACTTGCGCTTTGCATTCTGCCACAGGCTTGCATGCAGGGTAAGTTATTGGGGCTGTGTGCCGATGGGCGGAGGGAAAGTGAGGATAATTTACATTTCAGAGGCTCCAAAGGTCTGACTGTTCATTAATTAACAGCTCGATCTCCATCCATAGCAGAGCAGAGAGAGAGCAAGAGCGAGAGCATATTTACAACTTACTTGGTCAAATTAAGGCAAATAGAAAAACGGACCTGAGGAAGCCTCGCCTTTGCTTTTCATTGGCACTCCGGGCCTTTATTTAAATATCTCGAGTTCGGAGAGTTCCTTGATTTACAGAATGCTTTCAAGTAAATGTCCCCTACCTTTTTTTTTTACCTCACCTGTCTCTTTACTTCTGCCTCTGCCTTTGCATTTGCATTTGCCTCTCCCTCTGACTCCATTTCTCTCCCTTTCTCTCTCTCTCTCTCTCTCTCTCTCTCTCTCTCTCTCTCTCTCTCTCTCTCTCTCTCTCTCTCTCTCAAAAGTCTAAATCAACTTGGAAAGCTGTGCGGTGTCATAGACTACATTTGCTGTCTCCATCCCTCTCTCTCTCTCTCTCCCTCCCTCCCT
>JAVQIZ010206432.1:0-17688 GCA_036023535.2 Galaxias brevipinnis
CTGCAACCCATTTTGACAGGGACAAATGACTGCTAAAGAATGCGCTACCCTTTGTTTGGAAGTAAATTCATACTTTTTTACACAGTAAAGCCCTGGTAGCCCATTTGGACAGGGAGAAATTACCACTCAGAATGCGCTACCAAAGTAAATGCTCATGCGCAGTTTGCGAAGGTAGCCCATCCTGAGGGGGAGGCTCAGAATTTCAGAATACCGGCTTCCATCGTTCCCTTAAAAGAGCCGGCTCGTTCTCGAACAACAACGAGGGCATATTGAACGGCAGTTGAAACGTAGCACAAGTATGATATCCGCTTGGTTTAGTGACGCACTTCCTTCTGCCGTAAAGCAATTGGAGATGGAAAGGTCGGATCATTTTGGTGACTTGGTTCTTTAACTCTCGTTCAGTAAAATTAACATCTATTATAAAGTCTCGTAAACCCCAATTTCACGACTTTAGGCTTATTAGGCTAAAACAAACAGAAATGGAATTTAGAAACCTAACGTAATTGTATTGTAGTTCAATCACAGGTCGGAACGTTGAAGTCTTGTTGCTTTTCCTACACGGTGTAAATTACAGCCCATGCACACATCCGGTGGAGGATAAACACGTGAGACCTGTGGAAATACATTAGAGGAAAACAATCATTATTGAACTACTTTAAGAAGTGAGTAAAATAACCGATGCCTCTGAATGACTTCGAAATAGCGTGCTAAAATTTTTTTGGAGTTGGCAAGGAATAGATCGCTTGCTACTTCTGTACTTAAATGTCAACAAATACTTCAGTACAGCCTACAGGTCCAAATGTTAACAACTGAAACATTGCTGTTAGGTTAAATTTAGGTTGTTTTTTGAGTATCGTTAGCTAGCAAAATGTTGTGCTTCTTTACAGGTAACGGTAACTTATTGACCTGTCTACAAATTTGTAATTAGTAGTTGAATTACTGTCCTACTTGGAAAGTAGGCTTGCCCTGTTGGTGTAATGGAGTGTGGACCTATCACTTCAGTGAACTTGAAACGCTCAATCAACTTAAATAGTTCAGATCAAGCCCTGTTTTTTGTGTGTGTTTGTCTTGAAGACAAGGGAGAGAATGGAGGAGAAGGTTAAAGAGCAAAGACGGCACCAGCAGAAACACAGCGGGCCAAAGGCAGAGAGGAAGAAGAGCAGAAAACAAGAGGGCAAGGTAGAGGAGAAGGATGAACGCAAGAGGAACCCCAAAGCCTTTGCTGTGCAGTCTGCTGTCCGCATGGCTAAAACCTTTCACAGGTAAGGGCTTCGGTCTAGTCTCAGTTAGTTTCTACTTGAGACTTCTAATAATGAACTATTCTAAGCATGTTGTTTTTTGATTTAATGTTCACTTTGCTTGCAGGGCTCAGGACATAAAAGCTAAAAAACATCACATACCACTAGTGGACCGTACGCCCACAGAGCCTCCGCCAGTTGTAATAGTGGTTGTAGGACCCCCAAAGGTGGGAAAGAGCACCCTTATTCGTTGCTTGATCAAAAACTTTACAAGGCAGAAGCTTCGGGACATTTGCGGCCCAGTAACCATTGTTGCTGGTGAGTATGGTCACTAGGAATTTTAGTGACACAGTTTAACTTTTTAGAAAGTTATTGGTTTAAAGTACTGGCTTTTCTGTTTTTTTGTTATGTTTTTTGCCTTCAACAGGAAAGAAGCGTCGACTCACCTTCATTGAATGCAGCAGTGATATTAATACCATGATCGACCTTGCAAAGGTTGCTGACCTGGTGAGTGTCTCACGTTTTTATTTTTCAGATTTTTCTAAAATGTATTGATACTTTTTTTCGTGTTAATTAATGACACAACTATTACTATACTGTGTCCTAGGCAAATGACAAAACTATTACTATACTGTGTTTCCCTAGGTGTTAATGCTGATAGATGCCAGCTTTGGATTTGAAATGGAGACCTTTGAGTTCTTAAACATCTGCCAGGTGCATGGCTTTCCCCGCATTATGGGCGTGCTCACACACTTGGATTCGTTCAAGAACAACAAAGTGCTGCGCAAGACCAAGAAGCACCTCAAACACCGCTTCTGGACTGAGGTGTACCAGGTAGCCCCACATTTCAGTGTTCTCAGCCACACAGGAATACTAAGTTACCACAGATTTTAGAGCGGTTTCATTTACTAATTAAATGGTGTGTTCATACCATCCAGGGTGCAAAACTGTTCTACTTGTCAGGTATGGTGTATGGAGAGTATCAGACACAGGAGGTAAAGAACCTTGGCCGTTTCATCTCTGTAATGAAGTTCCGCCCCCTTGTCTGGCAGACCTCTCATCCGTATGTGGTGGCTGACCGGTGAGTGTGTGGTTATGTTCCCCCAAAATCTATTCAGGGGCACAAGCCCTAATTTCTAGTCTCTCCATTTGGAGCCTGTGACACTATATTAAATATCCACTGTAACATGAGGTAGAGACCTAGTTACTAATCATACATGACACAGTTGTTTTTAGTACAGCAAGTTCTCTTCTGGTACATTCAGGCAACACTTCTGCATTCACCGCAACATGTTTGTGTCTAAATGTTTGTGTGTGCATTTGTGCACAGCATGGAAGATTTGACTGACCCAGAGGGGGTGAGGGTAGACCCCACGTGTGACCGAACAGTTTCTCTCTATGGATATCTCCGAGGGACCTTCTTGAAGAACAAAGGCCAAGTTCATATACCAGGTATATAATCTTTTGTTGGTCTGTAGTTAAAAACACCAATTTTCAACGTGTGTAAAAGTTATTCTCCCCAAATAAAACAGCCATACATTTAAACAAGCGGCCCCCTCTGCAGGTGTGGGGGACTTTGGTTTGGCTGAAGTGAGCTTCCTGCCAGACCCCTGCCCGCTGCCAGAGGCCCAGAAGAAGAGGGCCCTGAACGAGAAGGAGCGTTTGCTTTATGCGCCCATGGCGGGAGTAGGAGGCGTCGTGTACGACAAGGATGCTGTTTACATCGACCTGCCTGGCAGCCATGTCAACCAGGAACAGGTCAGCATCTAGGTCCTGCCTACTTGTACAACATAGCCCTTTTTCAATTTATGTTTACTTATAGGCCATGTGCTCTGAACGTATTGGTATGTGCCCTATGTAATTATGTAACGTGATTTTCAAGTGTAAATCACTCATGTCTCACCAGGAGGAGGTGCGTCCCACAACTGAGCTGGTCCAGTCCCTCATTGGTGCACACTCCACCTTGGATGCCAAGATGGCCGCCAGCAAAGTGTCTTTGTTCACGGGGGCGGTGGCATTGAGTCCTGGGGAGGTGGAGGAGGAGGAGGAGGAGGAGGAACAGGAACAGGCAAATGGGTGAGCAATGTCATGAATCACACAATTCTCCAGGAAATGGCAACGTTATCCAATATTTACTGAATACATTTTTTTGTGGCTCTATCGAATAATTTGTTAATGCATATTTTGTGATTGTATGAAAGTACCTTATGACCATGCCACAATATGTTTAGGGAAGTCCAGGGGCCCGTGGAGAGCCGTGTCTGGGACCCTGAGGCACAAAGGGAGCGGAGGAAAGCTATTTTCACAGAGGAGGACGATGAGGACAGCGATGATAATGAAAATGAAAGTGAGGAAGAGGATGACAATGAGCAAGAAGATGATGATGATGAGGAGGAGGAAGAAGATGAGGAAAACGACAAGAAAACAGCTGTCACCGAAGATGTGAAGTACAAATTACAAAAAAATGAAAAAAACGGCGACGTTCTTCCTGTGAAGAGACAGAAAATGGGGACCAGTGAGGAGGAGAAAGAGCTTATTGCCGAAGTGCCAGCGTTTGCAGACAGTGAGGATGACTTGGAGATAAGTGAGGAACAGAGAGAAGAAAAGAAGGCAGAAGGCCAAGCTAGCGAAGAAGAAGATAGCGAAGATGATGATTCCGAGTCTGAAGAGGAGGAGGAGGAGGAGGAAGAGGGAGTGATAAAGTCTGATAGTGGACCGGGAGATTCGGGTCATGGCTCTGAGGTTGAAGAGGTTGGTGATGATGAGGAAGACTCGGCGGGTGAGATTGTGGATGATGAGGTGGGCAGTAATGCAAAACCTTCCAATCAAGAGGCCAAAAAGATAAACTCTGCTTCCAAAATTGAAAAAGGCGAAGACAAAGAAATGGAGGAAGAGCTGTGTTATGAGAGTGCAGGTACCAAATATACGTATTTAGCCATGTTGTATGATAAGTGATTGCATTATTACACTAGTTGTCAAGCAATGAAGCAATGCCTTCTTGATCTTGTAGTCCTGCTAGGATGCGGTTTGACAAAACTGGTAACCCAATGCGTAAGATATTGGAAAAAGCCACGACATAAAGTAGACACGTCTGTTTATGGTGTCATCCTTTCCGTTTCCCAGGGGCCTTAAGGTGGAAGGAGGGATTACAACAAAAAGCATCGGAAGCCTTTCTGCGACAGCAGCAAGCTGCTCCAAACCTGCGCAAATTGGTGTATGGCACAGGTATTGAGTTTTCACGTCAACATATCATTAATTAAAATGACCTAAATAAAAATATCTAGAGCGATCTTTCTCGAAAAGCATTTCAGGGAGTACCAAAACAAATGATTTAAATTTTTTGTTTATTAAGCACATATGCCTAGAGGAGTTGATACTTCACTAAAGTGGTATGAATTATGTATCTTTAATTAATTAATTTATAATTTAGAGATGGACAGTCAAAGGTTTGAAAGGAAAATTGACCTTCTCTAGTTTGTAGGTGTCGGAAGGCAATAATACTCAACCACTCTTTAGTGGTTTGAAGAAGGGCACAATACGCTCTGTGCTTAGTTCTAAATAGATGTACCTTAAAGGACTGAAGAATATACCAAAAATCTACTGTCACCAGGATTTACGGATGAGGGGGGTTCCGTCACTGAGCAGACAGCAATGGAAATGTGCAAATATCCATTATCAAAACCACAGTAAAGATTTTGAATTTCAGAAACCTGAATAAAACATGAATGTTAATATAACTGCAGTTGCGGAGGATGCTGATGATGAGGATGAGCAAGAGGAGCTGGGTGGGCTCTTTCATTTCAGCCGTCCTGAGAATAACAAGAGGCAGCGAGCCGATGCCATCGACTGTTCCCGCTTTCAGCCCGACAGCTCACGCGACTGGAGCTTGGAAGAGGTAAAACGCATTACAAGTTCTTCAACTTATTTCTTTATGAAACCTTTTGTTGAACAATGGAAGCATTGCAAATTTGAAAATGCACCTTAATACAACAATTGGTTTGTCTTTTTTGTGTTTGCAGATGATGGATTCAGTTAGGGACTGTTTTGTGACTGGTAAATGGGAAGAGGGTGAAGATGCTGCCACACTGCTAAAGGAGGAGGGTGAGGATGATTACCATCATTGTGTCTATCGGTCAAAGTAGAATTATTAGGTGCAACGGTCCAAACAAGTATTTTGCTGTACGTCTACGTTTGTCAAAGTTATTCAGGCTGTCCTTGTTTACTTGTTCATGGTGCTGTTTTTTTAGAAGAGCTGTATGGTGACTTTGAAGACATGGAAACAGGCCAGGTTCACAAAGGCCAGGAAGAGGAACAGGGGGACAAAGCCGAGGTATTGCCTCCATCCTAATTCATTCTTTATTTTAGATTCCTCGTAAGGTTGGGCGATGTGTTCAAATCAAATAAAAAAAAACACATGGCGATGTTGACCTGCGGAAACATCGTGACGTGACAATGTTCAAGGATATTGGGGGGGGGGGGGGGGCTGTAAGCATTCGTTTCTAGTACTAATGTTAACAACGCTGGATTAAAAAAAGACAAGGGAAACCAAACACGCTGGCCTGTTCGCTCGAAACAAGCAATTAAGGTGGAAAGTGGGGAAAAGATGACATCTCGTAAAGCCAGCGAAGTTTGGTAGTGTTTTCATTGTCTATGGAAATAAACGTATATGTAGGCTGTGTTAGAATAAACCGGCATGACCTCTCAACCGGCATGACCTATGCGTATGACCACCGCACCAACCAAGTTATTAAAGAATGTCATTAACGTTTTCAAATTGCTCTTACACACAATATTTTTGCAGATTATGTTTAAACTTAACTTTTATTGTGCTAAGTTTTGACTGTTTGGAGTGTTGCTTAAAATGCCTCTACTATCGATGAGAAGTTCAAACCTTTTATATGTTGAACAATTCAACCATCATGAAGTGACGCATAATGTGCTACAACACGATGTCATTGATAATCGGCCCAACCCTCATTGCCAATTGTCTATTCAGGTCTGTTCAAGAATTATAACACGGCTTGTTTATTCTCATGTGTAATTGCTCCCTGTCTGCCCAGGATGGGTCAGGGGATGAGGAGGAGGAACAACCCACAGTAAAGGTGGATGCGGATGAGAGCCTAAAGAAGAAGCGAATGGAAAAGAAACGCCGGCTTAAAGAGCGATTTGACACAGAGTACGATGACGGTGACGCTACATACTTTGATGACCTCAAAGACGAGATGCAAAAACAAGCAGAGGTATAATATCAAAGGCTTCGATTTCTGACTAGAATATTAGATTTAGTTTGGACATGGGAAATATTGATCAGCTTTCAAGAATCCACTAGTATTTAGGTAGTAATCAACCAGTAATTTACAAAACCAGATATAAAACCAATTGGCACCTGAATCTTTGGTGTGTAGTGTATCTCATTGATGTATCTCAAAGTTTGTAGTGTATCTCATTGATATGTTTTTTCTCGTAGTTGAATCGTGCTGAATTTGAGTATTTGGATGATGAGACTCGAATCCAGTATGAAGGCTTTCGGCCAGGCATGTATGTGCGCTTGGAGATCCCCTCATTACCCTGCGAGTTTGTCACCAACTTTGACCCCCATTATCCCATCATCCTTGGTGCACTGGGGGCCAGTGAAGGCAATGTGGGATATTTACAAGTAAGTTGTATAGCGAATAGGCAACCAATTTAAATTGGCACACTCTTGAGAGTAAATACAGTTTTGTAACTTTTTCTGTTCTATTAGATCCATTGATTATATCGTATTAACACAGTAAAACAATACACATAATTTTCATCACTAAACCCAGGCATCCCAGGGAAAACCATGTCAAAGACAAGTCATTATACTGCCTTGATTTTCAGACGCGTTTAAAAAAACACAGATGGCACAACCGAATCCTGAAGACGCGCGACCCCCTCATCTTTTCGCTGGGCTGGCGCCGTTTCCAGACCATTCCCCTGTATCACATGGAGGACCACAACGGACGCCACCGCCTGCTCAAATACACACCGCAGCATATGCACTGTGGGGCCACCATCTGGGGTAAGACGGGAAGGCAGGTTTGGCTCTATGAACGGTACAGAACGTGTCTGTTCTGAAAGTGTTTACAGTGTGAAAACACACTGTGAACAAAAATGCAGCATATTTTTGCGAGTCATACGTGTATAATGTGTTGCTGTAGAGCGTGCCAATCTCACTCTTTATCCCTGTACATTTTTCCCAAGGTCCCATCACTCCACAAGGTACTGGTTTCCTGGCAGTACAGTCCGTTGCAGGAATTAAGGTAGAATTACCTTTGCCTATTTTCTAAACAAGAAAGGGGTTTAGTAATTGAGCCTGCTTGTCTCATGCTAATGTTAAACCTATAGGGCTTCTGCATTTGTTATCTTAAGTTTTAACTTCCCCCTTTGCTAACCAGTTTGCAAGTACCTTTTCTTAATTGTAGTTAACTCACAATTGCACAATACATAAATTGTTTTTACAAGACAGATTCAAAAACAGTTGCTCTGAGACGACAGAAATATAGGTGTTACATGACAAGTCTGAATGCATTAGATCTAACCATAGTGAATGTTAGATAACAATTTAAGGCATTCACAGATAAGTACCTTAACTCTTACTTTGACAGGATATTTGCTATTAGATTGGATTGTACTCAATTCCAATGGGAAATAGCATTAGCATTTAGCAACCTTTTTTCATAAGGACTATGAAGCTTGTATTATGGCATGTAATGTTAATGTTAAATTACTAGTTACACATTTTCTTCTAAAGTCTACAATGACCTCTGGTTTGACTAATATTCTGAAGTTCTAAACAGTTATTGGAACACTAATCAACAAATGAATCAATGAGATTCTGATATGCCACAATCTGACCATTAGACTATAAGTACTTTCAACATGTTACTTAATTTTAGGATAGGCGTATTCACTGTAAACAGATGAGGAGTTCTGTTGTTATTTGGGGTGCAGCAGTGTTGGTTTAGATATTCTTTGAAGCCTGTGCCTGCTTTTGCTGTTTGTTGGATAGTTCATATTCTGCTTAATAAAGTATGGTGGGTCATTAGCCCGGTTGGAACAGCCTGATAATGTCACTCACATTGTGTTTCTCACCACAGATCAGACTGGCCAGGCTGCCATGTAATCTACTTTTCACAGAAAACTTTAGAAATTATGTCTGTTACATGATTGGTTAAACTCAAATTCTGCTATTAGACTTATCCAATCGCCTGCGAAAACATACTGACATAGTGAAAAGAAGCAAAACAGTCAGGGGTCTACCTGGCTGGGTATTCATAGTTTGCAGTTTATCGGCCAGAATATGAAGTTGGATAGTGCAATGGAGAATCCAAAGAACACCGGTCTTCCAAGATGCTCCTGGATTTCAACATGTATAACAGCATCATTCACACCTTCCAGAAGCTTAAAAGCAAACAGCATAGGATCAATGTGGCCTTACAGTGCTACCCATTCTTACTGTAATCATTCACTATCCATAATCTGAGATGATATTGTTCAATGCCACTGCAGTGTTGTTCAACCAAAAGTGTAGCTCTGGTCCTCTGAAAATTCATGGTACATGTGGGGCCTTTGCTTCATACAAGAAAAAAGGATATTGAGCAGTGTAGCAGTACTAATTCAGTATTTTTCTTTCCAGTCAAGTTTCCGCATTGCTGCTACCGGAGTTGTCCTTGACCTGGACAAATCGGTGACCATCGTTAAGAAGCTCAAGCTGATTGGCTACCCGTATAAAATATATAAAAACACGTCTTTTGTCAAGGTGGGATGTGTCTTATTTTACAGAATTTGGGACAACTCAATTTGGATTATATATACAGTATATAGATAGATAGATAGATAGATAGATTTAGATATAGATATGGTTTTGAATTTATATTCATATATAAAATATAAATTCAAAACCATATATCTATATGTATAGGTTTGAATTTATATTTTGTAAAAAAAACTAACTTAAATGTTTTAGGCAATAGCAATTTGGATCATGTACACATCTATAACATTAGGCTGAGATATTTATTGTTCTTGTGTTACAACTACTTGATACATTCATTATTATGCAAGAAAACCACCTTATGATCTAAGCCTGCAACCTTTTGGCTCTATTCCCAGGGGATGTTCAACTCTGTGTTGGAGGTGGCCAAGTTCGAGGGGGCCTCCCTGAGAACAGTGTCTGGGGTCCGGGGTCAAATCAAGAAGGCCCTCTCCACACCAGCTGGGGCCTTCCGAGCCACATTTGAAGACAGGCTACTAATGAGTGGTGAGTAAGGGTGTGTTTATTTTATGCATGTTTATATAAAGTATAAAGAAATGATGTACATGTGTGTTAGTGTTTCAGATATCTCTTCCATCTCGGGCAGTCCTACTAAGTTGAGACAGGAGGATCAAGCCAGTTGGCCACTGAAGCACACATTTCTGATCATCCTCCTGTGTTTCTGCGCAGACATAGTGTTCCTCCGCTCGTGGTACCCGGTGACTGTGCCCCAGCTCTATAACCTGGTGACGTCATTGCTAATGCCCATAGGCCAGAAGGACAGCTGGTCTGGAATGAGGACAGTGGGGCAGCTGAAACACGACCTGGGCATCCGCAACACGCCCAACGCAGACTCCCTGTACAAGGTAAACAGAGAACAACGGAAGGGAAACGGCACCGTTATAGATAGATGCCATACATTAAACAGTTCATTTGGAACAATGTCATAAGTGATTGTGGGGCATGACAAAATGCAATATGATATGTGGTCATCATTGTAGTGTACCAGCTTTTAATGAAACGGATACAGGGCCATTTCTATTCCAAGCACAACAGGGATAACTCAATGGTAAAACAAAACGACGCGTAATGCATTAATCAGTTGAAATTCTATGCATTACTGCAGATATTCTTTCAATATTCTGAAGACGCGTTTTTCAACCCTTCCCTTTTCCCCCCATTTTTGTCAGCCGGTGGTCCGAGCCTCCAGGCACTTCAACAAGCTGCACATCCCTAAGCAGCTTCAGAAGGCGCTGCCCTTCAAGAGCAAGCCAAAGCAGGACCAGCCCAAAGGCAAGACGCCCCGTGATGTCCTGAGGCCGGCAGTCATCCGAGAACCCCATGAGAGAAAGGTAGGAGGACAAGAGCTGAAACACCGTACCCCTTTTTAAGCTGCACAATTTTTTCTACTGCCGTTAGATCTGCTTCTAGAGTAGTATTTGTTTACACTTTGTTATATGGACCTTCACACACCCCTAAATTGTGTATAGGTACATCAAGTGACATGATTTGATGTTTAAAACATGAGAATTTTTACCAAGATTTGCTCAAATATATTAAACAAACAGCAAAATAACTTAGGCCCTCTGCTTCTGAAATAGTTATTTTTAATAGATGGAGCATAGTTTGGGCCCCTCTTCCTCCCTGACACTTTGCCATTCTGTCTTTCCTCCACCAGGTGGCTGCGCTGCTCAACGCCCTGAGCGCCGTGCACAACTACAAACAGAAGAACGCCCACGCGGCGCAGCACGCCAAACATAAGCTCTTCCTGCAGCAGAAGGACAAACTGGAAGAGGAGAAACTGAAGCGACAGAAGGAGGCTCGCAAAAAGCTGTACCGCATGATGGGCCAAAAAGAGAAGAAGAAAGAGAGGTCTAGTCTGAAGGGAGGGTCGGCAGATGACTGATTACCACAGCTCTACCATCAATTACTCTGTTTTAAAACAGACAATCGTCTTTAATCACAAAGCTCTAGTCTTCCATCTTTCAATTCCTCTTTTGACAGATCAGAAGAATTGACTGAACTAGGTTACCTGCCTGGATTCTCTCTGGGCCAGACTAAGGGACTTTGTTTGTTCCGCAATAGGTTTTATAGCTATCACATTTTGAAATTGTCATTTGTTGTCTAGACACATCACCTATTTATTAAAACCTTGCTGACAATGACTCTCTCTATATAAGTTGGTGTACATATATTTAGCTTTTTAGCAGGTTTAAGGTCCCTAGATGGAACAAGGTATACAATTTGTCTGAGGAGTTCTGCTACCGCATGTGGAAGAACTGAGTTGGCTGGTAAAAATAAGTGGAAATAGATTGTATAAAGAAACCTGGATCTTCTAAGAAAGGAACTGCATTATAAACAAAAACCAGCAGCATGTTGTTGCCAAGTAATTCCTACTGGGACAATGACTACTTTTTAGTGTTTGTCCATTACACTCCAACTATAAAAAAAAAACTATTTATATGTTAGTCTTCATCCTTGAAAATTAGCTAAGGAAATTGGACACAAACTCTCCAATAGCCCAGTGGACTGCCCTATATGAGATTATTAATCTGTTTTTGCCAGTCTTTTCTCGTCTTGGTATCTTTTCAAACAGTGAAGCGGGGTTCAGGTCAGAGCTTGATTCAGGTGGTGCACTCAAAAAGACAAACAAAAGAGATTCTCTACTGTTTCCGCAAATTATGTATTAACTTCGGCCCCAGACCTTGCAGCAGTGCCATCTTACCTTTTACACAACGAGTCACTTGTTCAAGTGCTCTGTTGGCCTCTTACTACTTTTCAATTAACTACATTTCTTTTGATTGTGTTCAGAGAACCTTGGTGGTTACTTGGACATATTTGATATACAATTTGTATAATGTGAAACTGAGTTTGAGCTCTTACAACCCCTTGACATCACCCTTATTGGGGCAGATGTAACCCTGGTGTATTCTTCATTGTAACTAATAGAATTGTAATTGTTTCTCGAATGGAGCTGCAATGAAGCAGCTTGTTCTCAAATAACAGCTTGTGAAATCTCTTTGGTCAGGAAAGCTCATGCTAATTTTGCTCCTCAGACCATAACCTTATCTCAAGTGAGAAACCAGACTTTATCAGGGCCTCTTCCCTTGCCAGTTGGATTTCCAAATCTCATTGTTTCTCATGTCATCATGCTAATAAAACTTCAAAGTGGTATCATCATTAAACTCGCAATTCATTTTAAGGCCTCTCCAGTCTGAGAATAGTCACCATCCTAGTTTAAAAAAATGAGTGGCATGTTATGACATGTAATGGAAGGTAGATATTCATATCCATGCAATTACCTGGAAGTCCTTATTTACCTTTGCTTAAAGGAGCCAAATTGACTTTAACATATTTTGTAGTTGAGCCACCAAAATAGTTTGTTTTTGGGTGTTGAACCTTATTTCCATCTTTCTCAGTGTTTTCCCGACTCATCCTTATACATTTTACTCTCATTTGGGCTGTTTTGGAATAATTATGTCTTCCTGTTTAGCTACATTGTTAAATTACTTGTAATTCAAGAACCCTCACACTAATCTGATCAGCCAAAACATTAAAACCACTGACAGGTGAATAACACAATAAGTGAATAACACTGATCATCTCGTTACCATGGCACCTGTAAAGTTGTGGGATATATCAGGCAGTAAGTGAACAGTCAGTGCTTGAAGTTGATGTTGGAACCAGGAAAAATGGGCAAGCTTAAGGATCTGAGCGACTTTGACACGAGCATCTCCAAAACTGCAGGTCTTTTGGGGTTTTCCCGGTATGCAGTGGCTAGTACCTACCAAAAGTGGTCCAAGGAAGGATAACCCGTGAACCGTCAAGAGGGTCATGGGCGCCTAAGGCTCATTGATGCGTGTGGGGAGTGAAGGCTAGCCCGTCTGGCACGATCCCACAGAAGAGCTACTGTAGCACAAATTGCTACAGTAAAAAGTTAATGTTGGCTATGGTAGAAAGGTGTCAGTACACACAGTGCATCTCAGCTTGCTGCGTATGGGGCTGCATAGCTGCAGACCAGTCAGAGTGCCAGTGCTGACCCCTGTTCACTGAAGAAAGCGCCTAAAATGGGCACGTGAGCATCAGAACTGGACCATGGAGAAATGAAGAAGGTGGCCTGGTCTGATGAATCACATTTTTGTTTAGATCATGTGGATGGCTGGGTGCCTAGTTTACCTGGGGAAGAGATGGCACCAGGCTGCACAATGGAAAGGAGGCAAGTCGGCGGGGGCAATGTTCTGCTGGGAAACCTTGGGTCCTGGCATTCCTGTGGATGTTACTTTGACAGGTATGTACACACCTAAACATTGTTTCAGACAAAGTGCACCCCTTCATGGCAAAGGTACTCCCTGATGGCAAAGGTACTCCCTGATGGCAGCGGCCTCTTTCTGCCGGATACTGCGTCCTGCCACACTGCACAAATTGTTCAGGAATGGTTCGAGGAACATGACAGAGTTCAAGGTGTTGATTTAGCCTCCAAATGCCTCAGATCGCAATCCAATCGAGCATCTGTGGGATGTGCTGGAACAAGTCCGATCCTTGGAGGCACCACCTCACAATTTACAGGACTCTACTGCTAACTTATTGGTGCCAGATACCACAGGACACCAGAGGTCTTTTGGAGTCAATGGCTTGACGGGTCAGAGCTGTTTTGATTGCACGAGGGGGACCTACCCAATGTTAGGAAGGTGGTTTGAATGTTTTGGCTGATCAGTGTAAAGTGTTTTTCAGTGATAGACTTAAAGCTAGTTCTGAGGTGGGGAATTTGGAAAGCGTGAAGCATCTAATGCTGTTGAAATGGCAGAATGTTGTTTGTAATCTTCAACCGTCATAACACAAAGGCTTATACCCAATAATACATAAAAAGCTTGACATTCAAATTGATAACGGTTTGCAACAGAGCTCCACTACATCTAGTAGCCCTGTAAACATTACAGCCTTGCCAATTAAATGTTTTACCAATAGATTGCACTTTGTGCGGTATTGATGGTGTGTGCCCTTTTGCACTTAAAAAGCTTCTACCAACAATTAAAACAATTTTTTTGTGCATTTCCCTTTTCCCACTCCTTTCCCCAAGCTTCTCTCTAGAATAGTTCGGTAATAGAAAAGGCTGTCTATGTCTGCTTAGGTTCCCTGTTTTATATTTCTCACAAAGTCCTTTCCTTGTCATACAGCATTTTATGTCAACGACATGAGTGCCCTTTCCACTATCCAGTTTTTAATATTTATCAGTGTAGCAGATAAGCAGTGTAATTCTCAAAACTAAAATCTTTAGGTTCCATAATAGGGTGTCAAGAGCACTATAGACCTTTCTGCTGTAATCTTAACGCCTATTGTCTAGTGTTCTAGGTAGTGTCAATATAATAAATCAGAAAGAACCCCAGTTAAATCCATGATATTGAAGCATTAGAGTGAAAGACAGCCCTTGATCTTGACTCCCTCAGTTCTCATAATGTCCAGTCAATCTTGCAGGGAGTGGGATTAACTATGATGCTATACTAGTTTTTTTTTTCATGAATAGGCTCTGATAGTACATAGTTCATTGTGGTGGAAGTGCAAACGTTGAAAAATGTATTAACAGCATAATGTTTTTTTCCCCCCTATTAGAACTATCAGAACAATGGGAAATGTTCTCCCCCCATGACCCCTTGCTGCAAATAATGTTCTAAGAAGAATGCCAGATGGAGCTTTTTTATTGCAACTATAGTACACTACCCTATCGCAATGGGCAAGGTCAGCTATGCACTTTGTGGAAACCTGAATCTGACCTTTCAGTGTGTATGTGTGTTTGTGTGCATTTAGAGGATACTGTATTATCTATTCTAGACAGTTAAAAGAACTAAAATGGTAAACGCACGTGTCCCTCTGCCAGGATGAATTGTGCACATTGGAGCGTCAAATCAAACAAGGGTTACTAACTTTTGAAAGAATAATAAAAAAAACAAGTAAAGAATAGTAATCAAAAAAACATCTAGATAGCAGATCATTTCCTGAACAAGATTTGCGTGCCCACTGACAGCATGTGCAGTATGCCAGTAAGATTGACTGATAAACTCAGCATTTAAAACTGCATTAACGTAAACTATTAAGAAATGTGAAACATGTCTATTCTGCTTCTTTAAAATTAGTTTATGGAGGCATATTCAATTGTATGTAACCGTATGCAGACTGGAAGTCAATGATGCTCAGTTTATTTGGTATGTTTAACTGAGTACTTTTAAAAGTAACAAAGACAATAATGCATTTCAAATCTCAAAGTATAACTGCTATCACTATGAAACGTAACTTTAATCAGTATGCTCTCCTAAATATGTAGATACCTCAACCATCTCTCTACTACAGACGGTCACGACTTGACTAAGTATATAGGAGGTGAGCTAAAACTTCAACTACTCCCACATCTTTATGGGATGTATGATATTTAGTATGTTGACTAAGCTGGCCAAGCTGAGTGATATAAAGTTGGAATGGTGTCTAATATAATAGCTGGGGAAAAAAATCTCCACAATTTTCCATCACTATTTTATTGGGTTGTGGTCTATCGAGAGAACATTAAAGTCAGCGCTGTTACTGTTCCCCATCCCTCCTCTTTGGATTGTCTAGCTTTAAAACTCAATGGTTCTAAACCAATCATCATTTTAACTGTGTACCGACCCCCTAAGTCAAATGCTGTTTTCAACACTGAAATATGTTATCCTGCTGGGCAACTTTAACATTCACATTGCTTACGTTTTCCAGTATCTTTACAGATGATTTAAAGTCCCTCCTTGACTGTCTTAGTATCAGTCAACATGCCATATTTCCAACACACACTGAAGGCCACATTCTGGACTTAGTCTACTCCACTGGTATCACTCCCTGTAACCTCACAATCACTGAGCTTTCCATTTCCGACCACAAAGCTGTGCTCGTTTAAGTTTCTGTCCCCATCATCAAAACATAAGATCAATGATCAATGGACCATCACAATGGACCATCACGGTCATAAACATAAAGGAATACACCCATCTGATCTTGGCCACCTGATTAACTCTCACCCCAGTCCTGCCCTATCCTCCTCCCCGGATGACTTAGGCTTAACAATGTGGGCTAACAGGCTTGTCAATTAGGGCCCATAACCTTTGTTATGGTGAGGTCTTCAGGGCTTCTGACTATCGGCCAAGTCTCACCTTTTCCTTCTGTTTCCTGTTAGTTCTCTCCTTGTGGCAACTCTTGTCCGCAGATTACATACTCCAATTCAACATGTTCAACAACTTCCTGATCTCAGTTATCACCTCGTACCACCAGATATGGAGGAGGCGGTGTGCCCCACCCAGGGGACAAAAGCATTTTAACCTGCTCCACCCTCAACTCTCACCTGTCAATGAGCACATTATCAGAAGGGGGCTTTGGAACTGCCAATCGGCAGTGCAGAAAGCTGATTTCATCTCAGCCTATGCCTCCATGCACTCACTGAGACCTGGATCACTGCACAGGACACCACATGCACGGCTCTCACCACAGCCTATTCCTCCATTGATTCTTCACATACATTTGGACGTGGTGGAGGAACCGGCCTCCTTGTCTCCCCAAAGTGGAGTTTCTCACTCTTTCAAATGCCACAATTCTCTGCCACCACTTTGGAATGTCACTTATCCTGTTCAAATTCATATTTTCTACTGCCCACCTAGCTTATTTGGCATCTTCCTGGAAGTACTCCACTCCTTTCTGTTGCACTTTTCCTATGGACTACCTGATTCTCCGTTGTGACTTCAACATTCACAGAGAAATTTGAATCCTCTGGTTTGCTTTCACTGCTATCTACAGAGCTTTTGCTCTAACATCATCCACTTTCCTCACTCATAAAGCTGACAATCTTGTACTAACCTGGGGTCTCATTTATAAAACTGTAGGATTCCTGTCAACAGGTACTGTCGATTTAAATTCAGTTTGTACCGCAGAACATCTCATCTTAAATACTATTTGCTAGCCAAGCACACAGCTACGCCAGTCCTGCGCATGTCAGATTTTCAAGATACAGGCTGGATCCGAATTGTCCAATAAAGTACGTCCTAATGACTTTCACTTTTCCTTAACCTCATGACGTTTTCCCTTGGGGTTAAGAAAAGATATGAAGGATAATTCATAAAGATTTAAGAAAAGACACTGGCGTTGCTAAAGGAATCCGACTGCATTTACACTAGGCTATGTGATCATGCGACGGTGGTTTTCGCGGGTCGTTTGTGGAAAACGACAATGTCCCTGAGATGATCTATAGCCTACAAAAAGCACATCTTAGATTTTTGCCTGTGCGTTGTCGCTGTTTCATAGCCTAAAAAACGTGGGCAAGGCCGAGAAATATACTAACCTACTTTATTACCAAGGTTGGAATTAAAAAGGGAATATAGACTGTCACAAAAGTGAAACATAATGTCACATTGAGAATGGTTGTGCACGTGCTCATCCCCCTGTCCACTCATATTTACCACCACGCATGAATCCCAATTAATATAATTGTATGAAGCCTAATCGTTAAATGTATGCAAGTTATGCATTTATGTTAGGCATGAATATGAGTTCCCCTCCGAGAATCGCCACCTTAACGTGGTGGAGGGGTTTCAGTGTCCCTGTGACCCTGGGAGCTGTGTTGTCGGGGGCTGTAGCCCCTGGTAGGGTCTCCCATGGCAAATTGGT
>JAVQIZ010206457.1:0-21102 GCA_036023535.2 Galaxias brevipinnis
TGAGCTTAGGGGATAGTGTAGGACGTGTCAACTGCACTATAGGTGAATCAGACCTCTGTGTGAGCCAGGCACACTGTGGAGGACAGAGGGTAGGAGGTATCGACTGGAGACTGTGTGTGTGTGTGTGTGTGTGTGTGTGTGTGTGTGTGTGTGAGAGTACATTCGTGACGTCTATTTGCATTAGAGTGTGGACTGCTCTCATGTTACAGTTACCTGTGACGGACTCTGCTATCTTTCGTCCACCACGTTATCCTTAAGGCTAGCAAACACATCGCCCCTATTCATAGACAAAAGGCCTGTTCAGGGAGCGCGTGTCACTCCAGTCGAGGATACAAATCAAAGGCTCTTCTATATTTAGCTCTGACATAGAATTAGTGTGACAGGCTGTAGTAGAAGGAGGGCTGGTGGTTACTTAGCAACTGGTGCCTGGCAACCTTGTTGGTAAGCATGGATGGAGTGGAGGGGAGGTGAATTGGGCTGGGGACTCAAAAGCCCCCCGAAAATCTAATTGCGGATGGAGGCATTCAGCGCGATGAGTAAGTGTGTCGTTGATGAGATGAGGATGGCCCCTACCAAACCCCCCCCCCCACCACCACCCGCCACATTTATAAAAAAAATATGCCCGTGCCACGAACACCTTTAGAAACCGTGGCTTTATCTTATTTGAACAGAAGTGCGACGTGTTAAGTGTGTCTGTAACTTAAGACTCGTCTCGTCTTTTGATTTGGCTGCGTTTGACACTGATGGGTGATTTGATGGAGCGCGTGTGCCTGTGTGTATGCGCCCGTGTGAGTTGGTGGGAGGATCTCGCGGACCAGCGGTAAAAACGGCAAAGTTAGTTGGTCACAAAAAACATTTTTACGAGCAGAACTCTCAGCCTGATAACATAATCACAACCCAGCGCTCAGAGATTTTTACGCTAACTTGACAAGCGTCTGTCTGACAGCCATATGCCGCCACGGAGAATATAAAGACGTAGTCGGGGCAACATTATGGCTTTAATGATGAATAATGCAGTGCATTAGCACTCATGGATGACAGGTCAATTTTGCTCCCATTAAACATTTACAGCTCCGCGAGAGGGTCATATGTATGCTGTGACATAATGTTGTTATAGAAGCCAGACGGAGCAGTGGAGGGCTCTGGCGGATCCTTCTCTCGAGCCACGGCGTGCCGCCTCAGCAACTTTTATGGTACTTATAGTGTTCAAAGTACACAGCTTTTTTGTAGATACAACAACTTTCCTCTGCCTTAGCAACGTTGTCTAAGGCCAGAGATATTATACTGTGAATACTGTTGAGTCAATGGCACGGTAACGGTTTGTGGCACGTTGGCGATCGCGCGCAATCTGGGATTCGTTCCCTTGTTGATCACCCTTCAATCCCGCAGGGGAGTATGCTTTAGTTTTAATTGACACGTCGCCTGATGTCGACTCAACCTTCAGACCCAAATGGAGGGGTGACACCTGTTACCTGATAAGTGGCGCCGTCCAAACAGATGCTCCGGCTGCTGTTTCCGGTCGGACAGATTTAAGGGAGTCGACTTTCATCAATGCTGTCCTCCATTCATCAGCTTGAGGCCTCACAGTGAAAGGAAGAAAGACAGGTTGTGTGTGTGCGTGCGTGTGTGTGTGTGTGCGTGCGTGCATGCCTGCATGCTTGGAATTGGGACTGTTGTGTGAAAATGAAAGGAGACGAGGAATGCTGTCGACAGAGAGTTTTGTCCTCTGGATGCTCTCTATAGCAGCGGGAAAGTCACAAAGGGCCACTCAGACCAACTCAGAGTCGTGACAGGGGAAGAATGTCCTGTGATTCATCAATAACCTTTGACTATATTTGTGCCTCCAGGCTGTTGTCAGAGGACAACATGTTGTGCCACACACACAGTTCGAATAGAGGATGATGTCGTCTCCCCCAAACTTGTGGAGGAAACGCATACACACACCGGCACGCAAAGCAAACCTTTATTTCCCAGTTCAAAATAACACTATTTGTGCATTTTCTTTGTGTTTGTTGCTAATAAATGGTATGGACTTCATCTCGATATGTGTGTCTGTGTGTCTGCAAGTGTTACCTCAAGGAGCAGCCAAGAGATAGTCATTATAGTAAGATTAGCCTCTCGTCCCTTTGGTGAAATAGCCTATTTCCAGCCGATTCCAGCGCCGCACGCCGCAGTGATTGAAGAGGCGAGAGCCGGGTCCACATCGTAACACAAAGGCCACAGGCCAGTCTCACCCTGATTGAGCCCTGTGCTTGTCTCGGGAGGTCTGTGAATATGAACACGCACACGCACGCGCGCACACACACACACACACACACGCACGCTCAACCTGTCACGGTGTGGGGTTTCTCTGTGTGTCTGTGTAATCATTGGTTGGTTTCACCTGTCCTTGTTTGAGTCATTTGCTGTATTCGAAACCGCCCATTATGCGTACTTGTGTCCACCTGGGTCCTTGTGTTTGATAGGTTCTTGTGTGTTTAGGGTTCTATATTTTAGTCCTGTCTCTTGTGTTTGTCCTTGTCCATTCATTGTTCTATGTTAAGTACCTTTGTAACTGATTTTTTTGAGGAATAAAACACACTTTTCACCATTTACCTGCGCCTGGGTCTAGTGCTGTTTGCCTGACCGTGACACAACCATACAGCGATAAGTGACTCCATCAGTCCACTGTTAGGTTCCTGGAGCATTCAAGGCAAGCGTGATTTATCTAGTAAGTACAGTGTGGTTTATACAGGGATTCAGCGAGGATAGTGTGTGTGTGGACGCTCAAAATCAAACAGCGAAAGTTGTTGGTGTACAATTTATCTTCAGGCGCAGCGGTACCAATTACTACATAAAATAAATGTGGCTCATTTGAAGGGTGTTGTTGGTCTCATAGTTTGAGAGTGAAATGGTTCGCTATTTCGATATTTATTTCGAAGCCAATCTATTTGACTCGGATCACGGGCAATTGTTTGAACTGTACTTTCCAGTTCTAAGAAACCAAACGTTCTTTAACATCAAAGCGTCTTTCTCTCTCTCACGCTGCTCAATGATAACACATCCGCTCAGGCATTCATCAGCTGTTCGGTTGATTTATGTCGGCTGTATTTTTCATTTATAGCTTTGGGATTGTGATGCATAACTCGGTGTTTGTGACTGGAGGATGGGGCGCTGAGGAGGCCTCTATCTATCCTCATCAGAAAGGGGAGAGCAGGGGGGGGGAGGATCAGTCGCTGCGGAGGCGACAGCCTGCCTTTTTTATACTCTCTCTAATGCGTTAGCCTCATACTGCACCGTAGCCAGCACCATACTCAGGGCTACACTGTAGCTAGAAACACCTCACACGCAGCAAAAGGCCACTTTTAAGCAAAACTGTGATTTTATTTGATTTCCCTTGGGCAGCAAAGTGATACAATAAATCAAAGACTCGCTTTTTTTTTTGTACACCCACATTCACTCAGGTAGAATTAATTTCCAAAATATTGAAAAGTAATATGAGACGGCAGAAGAGAAAGTACCCGATAGCAAAGACCACAATGTCCCACACACACACACACACACACACACACACACACACACACACACACACACACACACACACAGAAATCACCCCTTCCAAAATCGTGGCCCCTATTATATCTGTAAAACCAGGTGTGACGGACAGGGAGATCCTCTACTAAAGGTTGAAAGCCGACTGCCCCTTTGTTAGGAACAGGACACATTGACAGATGAGGTGGGTTTTATCGATTACAGAAAAGTCACATGACCAACCATATACATACACTGACTCACAAAGTATGTGTGTCATAAATAAATAGAGCTCTGGTAAATCCCTTTTTCTGCTTGTCCAAATGCTGCCCTTACCCAAGTGCCCTCTTTGAGCAGTTTTACAACAGCAGTATGAGTAGGGCTGTCAGTGGCTGAGAAATAGAGGGCTTAGGCTATTCTCTGCAGTCCAACACCTTATCTGTCCTCTATTGGTTCGAAACAACAACAAATAATTTAAGAAGGACCTAGTACTTCCCTTCACATAGATGCTTCGGCAACTGTTGTCCTTCCATCTCTTTCCCTCATCTCTCTCCATCTCTCTCACCTTTGTAACCCGCTCTCCTTTGCGATAAAACCGCAGAGAATATTCATGAAGGTCTTCAACCTCTGACATGCCTATGCCGGCCCCCAGGGGCTTGGTGATATGTTGATAAATGCTTCATCCATACAGCATATATTTTACGCATGTAAATGTCTTAATTGGAGCTGGAGGTGACTTTCAGCCCTAGCGAGAAGGAACACTCGCCTTCGCTACTGTGCAATCTCCTGAGAGTCTTACATCAGCCTTCCCTTTGTATCTTTGATTGTCGAGCATCACTTGCTTGCTGTGCGTCACGTCTAAAGGCAGGTACCCACTAATTGCGCAACATAACTCGAAAAGGTTCTCCAGGGAATGCTTAAAAAAAAACGGGGGGCTGAGAAGGTTTCCAAATGAATGACGGCACTTTGCATTCGTGCCAATGCATGATTACTTTGCCACGCTAATAGCTAGTATGGTGTTTTTTGGGGGAAGTTTCTTGTGTCAATGTCTGGCCAGCCACTGAAATGCAGCTGAGGGTTAGATGGTTTCTATGAGTTGTGAAGCAATAAGCAGTTCACCTACTTGGTCGTTTTCATTCTTGTTTATCTTAGTCATTGAAGAAGCTGTTAGCTAATTGCAATAATGTATTGTTATCGGTCACAGTGCCAAGGTAAATAGCCTTAGAGCAAACAGAATATTATTGCCACTGTATGATTAAATAAAGGATAGTTATGATTTCCTGTTGGGTTGTAAGCGTGAGGGAATGATTTGGATGCTCCCCACCATTTAGTTGCTTGGCAATCTAGTCAAAGGTTTGGACACACTTTTTCATGCACAGTGAGTCCAAACCTTTGACTGGTAGATGAATTTTCAGAGATACATTATGATGCAACACATTTTAATTGGAAGCATCTGTATGTATGTACACATACAGAATATCTTCTTAAAGTGTATGTATATGTTACCAAACACTTTGGTTTAAATATACTTTATTTTCCCTTCTAATTTCTGTGTATTTTAATATGGAGTAAAGTGTAGATGAATGTACTTGATACAAACAATTCCCAAGTGTTTGGTCAATGGCACTATCCCACTGCAACAGGAAAAGTGGACAGCAAGCGCCCTTGAAGCTGCTAGCTAGTGGTTGACCAGGCCAGGCCAGGCCAGGTTGGGGTGATTTGAGCTGCCAGTATAACCGATGCCGGTTGGACCACAATTGACTGGCTCCATGGGGGCTGTTTGGCAGGCTGACTTGATTGTCAGAGTGGATTTCAGTCACTTTCTTTCCCTCTCCTTCGTATCTTTCTCTCCGTCAGGCACACCAGTCCCAATGTCATACACACTGACTTACAGACCTGTACACCTAAACACACACACACACACACAGAGCAAGCTTCTCTTCAGTCCTACACTTTAATGATAATGGTAGATTCATTCTCCAGCCCTTGCATGTCACCCAGGTGTCACAGTACCACTCCACAGATTGTCAGAGACACACATTCAGAACCTAGTCAGGATTCGTTCTTCGAAAGGAGACGAGCAGGTGGTTAGACGAAAAGAACAAAAGATACCCTTTTTATAAAGTTGGGGTGATGTGCCTCTCTTGCAACTCTTTTCAACAAATTGTGCGCCGGTATGGTATTTCAACAGCTCCCAAAACATTATCAACAGACTAAAAATAGAGCACCTCTGGAGCATTTCACCCAGTCTTAATCTTAAAATGGGCCTATCTTGACTTGTCTTCAAACAAATGCTCTTCGGTTGCCTAAAAAGGTCCCTAAGAAAAGCCCCCATGAAGAGTTTACGCCTGTCTCTCTCCCCCCCAATCTGTTTCTAGCTACCTAACCTCACTTAGATGTTTGTTCAAATGGTGAAAGGATAGCTTTTCAGTCACTTTGAAACTAATGCCTTGACTGATATTGACTACCACTGCACATCCTCCCCAGTTCTGCACCAAACAAAGGGTGCGTCACTGGGGGAGAGGTGGTGTTAAACCCAATTAAAACAGGAAATTAGAATTGCCAAAATTTATCAAAGACTTCACATATTGCAAAGGGATACTTAATTGCCTTTCCAGTGAAAAGAATTCAGCAATAGTTTGTTAGTATCGTTTAGTTTTTCATGGCAATCAGTATTAAACACCTCGAAATTGATGAGATTGTACTAGCATTGCAATTTACATGTCAAAAGCAGCAATGGCATAACAGTTCTTGTTAAATTTCAAGTGATGCTGACTTAAGGCAACTTGCAAGTTAAGAATTGTTACATCAGTATAACTCAATTAAATTCAACATGAACACAACTCTTCATAGACATTTAGATGTTCAGGTGGAATCTAAAACAATGAAATCCAATGACATGGAGCTGAGACAGCCACTAATTAAAGGAAACAGCACTTACAAGAGTTCAATTTAAATTAGCCTTTATTTAAGTCACATGTACAGACATTAAAGCAGGTTTTACACGAGATCACACACCAGACTTGAGCTGGCTGTTGGGTGGGAGGGGTTTGCCCAAGTGGGTTCCCACAGTCAACCCAAACTCCTTGGCAGCGTGTTTCTCCTGGACCTCTAGTTTCAGTAGGAAGCCTGTCTCCTTCTCAAAGCTGTCCAGAGGGGTGAAGGAGAGTGGCCTCTCTCCGAGCAGTCCCTGCAGACGCGTGCGCCAGGTCTCCAGCATGGAGGCACGTTCTTCAGAGGGCACGTGTGACGGTGCCCAGAAGATCTGAGGGGCCAACACCTGGAAGCCACAGTAGTGCAAGATGCCGTTCTACAGACAGGGAAAAAGAAACCCAAACCATTAAGAGAACTCACCACACAAGCTACAAACCGTTGCTCATGGAGCTAATGATATTCAATACCTGTAGTGGCCAGAGGGTGACATTCATGTCGCCATTGATGCCAGTAGCACTGAACATTGACTCCTGGGAGCCAGTAGTGAAGGACAGCATTGCCTTCTTGTCCTGCAAAGAGGGGGTGGTTAGTCCTAGTAGCTTAAAGTCAAGTTAAAAAAAATGGCCTCCATACCTTGAAAATACCCTGACTGTAGCGCTTCTCTGGTGTGTAGGCAAATCCCATGGTGAGCACCCGGTCAATCCAGCCTTTCATGATGGCAGGAACACTAAACCAATACATGGGGAACTAAGACACCTGGTTAGTCAAACCTATGCATCGTGGAGAGGCCAAGTGCCTTGTCGACTTAAAACTGAACTTACTTGGAAAATAATGGCATCAGCCTCAGTGACTTTACGGTGTTCTTCAGTAATGTCTGTGGCCAGTTTTCCTTCATGCCATGCCAGCTTGGTCTCCTCAGCATACTGGAAGTGCTCAGCATTCTTTACTTTTCCTGAAAAAAATAAATTAAAAAAAATCAGAATAGAAGTGACAAACACTTACAAAAATAAAATAAAAATGGTAATCTCAACCTGTGATGTCCTGAGCAGTAGCAGAGGCTGTAAACTGCATGGCGTAAAGATCAGAAACTTCCACTGTGCAAGCCTGAGCCTTCAGAACCGATACAGCTGCATCTTTGGCTGCAGCATTGAAAGAGCCAGGACTCTGGTGGGCATACACTATGAGGACCTTCTTAGCAGCTGCAAAAGGAGAGAACCAAATGAAAACCAACAGTCAAAAACACATCATTAGAAACACTCCATAACATGAAAACAGTTCACCATACAAATGCCAGCATAAAATACTCACACATCATGAAGCGTAGTATCTGATGAGCTGCAAGGAAAACTATACACCAGCAATAGTGACAGAAAATAAAGCTCATACTGAAATAGAGCTCAAGCTTTTGCTTTTATACTGATCTTTTTTCCCAGTGACACAGCTGCGGTCAATTAGCAATCAGGGTCCCCAACCAGCAAATTGACCAAAACGTTTCTTTTAACCTGAACCTGTTATCTGCCTCACATACTGCAAATCAAGGCTGTATTTTGAATTGCCTGCTAGGATTCCTTGAAATACTAAATGAGATAAAATGTGTAAGCAGTATGTCAATGGTACATAGTAATTAAAATTTGAAATGGAAAAAGTTATTGGATTAAATTGAATATATTTGGAAAACATTGATTACATGAGAGCTGTTGCTAGACAATGCTTCACGCCCCAAAATTAACAGAGTACGTGGAGGTGGGTGTGCAGCAACAAAATCAAAAACATAGATGTGAGAGACTGCACTGTGCAGCAGTAAGAGCCAGTGTTTTGACTGAACCTGTGGTTTAAAAAGACCACGTTCAACTAGTCAGCTTACGTGCATAGTTATGTGCATTAGTGTGACGCAGAGAATAGCTGAAGTCTGAGTTGCCAGCTTGAACTAAACCTGCCAAGGCGACACGTCATTTTTGGTAAAACACATTTTCAACAGCTCTTCAAATAAAATCACTACTATCAGTATTGTATCCTTGACTCTGTTGCTGAAGACAAACAACCAACAGAACAAAGTCAGAAAAATTGAGCTTTTCTAAGCCGTACCTTAAAATCTCTCAAGTTGTCTGCTCTTTTACTGTCAGCTGAACACTTTTATAGACCAATATTTGTGTGGCAGCTTTCAATTTTAAAAATGGGATTAAGGAAGCCATATCAGAATGGAGTCTGTGACATTTTCTCCCTAAGCTCTTTTCCTCAGAGCGCTGCACACCCGATTAGCCGGATTACATGATGCAGATATCCGACCCAAGACCCAAACTAAATCCCAGACCACAGAGTTTGAGCAAGCTTTCTCAGAAGGGCTCATCCACATATTCTCCCCTCAGTTTTTTGAAGATTGCTTTGACTTATTTTTTCCACACTTCTCTCTCTCTCTCTCTCTCTCGCTCGCTCTCCTTGTCGTAAAAATATTTGCCGCCCAGAGGGCACGATGTCATGCTGCCTGACGTCAATGATGTCAGAGGAGACAGTACCCTGATGTGCCGGGCTCACCAGAGTCCTTAAGGGCCCAAATCTACAGGCACCTGTGGGTGCGGATGGGCGTCATTCAGCAGATGATGATATCCGCACGTCAGAGCAAAGATACCATCCCTAGTGGCATCCCCCTCCCCTCCCCCTCGCCTCATATCCTCCACTGCACTCCTCTTGATACCTCCTTATGATCCAATGAACACCCATATTTCACATCATGCTTCTCAATAGGCATGCGAGCAGCATTTTATATTGCTTCAGACTACTAACACAGTTCCTTGCATTCACAGAACCAAGTGGTGGAGAATCAGATCAGTAGGAATTCTAAATGATATACAGTATTGTGTCTCTCAATGGTGTTTGCACTTGAAGTTCCTTTCAAAAAGGAAGTGTCTCGAGATCAATGAGAGCATTTAACAAGAGGCTTCCCACATCAAAAAACAAAAGTCCAATCACTTTCTGATCCAGAGAGAACATTTTGAAAATGTACAAAAAATGACGATATTTTTTCAAAATATTTTAGAATGCAATTAGGCATGACTTTAATTATGTGGAGGAAAAAAATGTATTACAAGAACGTTCATACAGTTTAAACATTTGAAAAACCAATAATAACACTCTCAAAACAGCTACTCCATGACATCAAACGGCATGCTGTTTACAATGGAGAAGCCAGCAATAAAGGGTAGGTTCACAAGGCATGCACTAAGTCCTGGAGCAACGCTACTCTTCAAAGGGCGTGAAATCGCGCACATGAAAAGCCCACACGAATACCCAGTGTTTGTGGAGCGCCCGTTCTAGCTCCAGATAATCCCGGAGCGGTGATCTGGTTGAATCCTCTCCTGATCTTGGGGCTGTGGCCCCAGAATTAGTATCCGGGCAGATTATTGTGTTCCGGAACCCCAGGTCGATGGGAGGGGATTTGAATACGGAATATAAACATATGTAAAAAAATATCTCACTGACTTTGTAATACATTAGTTGCTTAGTGAGTTTCTTTTTCATTGCGACATGTATTAAGTACGTTCAGAGAAATCCAGCCATGTCAAGGAGAGCAGTTGTTTTCACAGGGGAGAGTGTGGACCTCTGCTGAACCGTGTAGGTCTTGGTTTATTCCTGTTGCCCACACCTCTTTCAAGAGTGGAACAAACCATTCACAGTAGCTCAGGCTTGATTCAGTGTGGCGGCAGCCTCTCCACTAGATGGACCATGTGAGACGGCGCGGGAGGTTTCCGACAGGGGACTGGTAAGCTCCAGTCGGGTGCTGGACTGAGTCTACTGCTTGTGGCAGTTACCTGTCAGTGGGAAAGGTGAGCGGAGACAGGACACACCGGATCCTCCCGTGGTTAACAAGCCAATAACTGTCCTTGCGGTTGGCATTCCGCCTCCAGGATTTCAATTAAACATTTGGTTGCGGGGCTAGGGTATCACCTGAAGAATTATTGGGTTCAGTTGATATGTCGGTAACCGAGTCCCGGTTACAGCTTCCATTGAGCACATTTTGATCCTCGCCAGAGTCTATTAGTTATTAACCTGAAATCCGGCCTGAGATGCTAGTCTGTCGCGGTTTAGCATTGTCCTGGTGCCAAGGTCATCTCCGATGTCAGTGTGCACCCGCAGGCACCCACACACACACCCGCACCCACATCCATACACACACCCGCACCCACACACACTTAATTACAGGCCAAACTTTGCATCCACTTCCAAAATACCAGTTTTTTTCCAGGCAGCAGTTCCCTGGCAGTGCCCTACTTCACAGAAGCATAATCTTGGCTCCACACCCCCCTTTTAAAGTGCTTGCATCATTATCAGGCACACTCGTTCAGACTCCCACTCCCATCCATACACGTCCACACATCCACAACACACATCACATTGGAAGTTCCTGCTCATCGTACCCCATACATCAAAGCCGGTCTGGCATAGCCTCTGAGGGCCCGGCCCAGCACCCAGAGACGAGCAGCAAAATCAAACATTTAAAGAATCTAGGTTACTGGTGCGCATGAATATCTTATGTGGCTGTTAATATGTGGGAGCGTGACACAGTGATTTGAAGCTGGGCCTGCAATATTTCCTGCCTCTGCACGCCTTAACCTGATTTTTGAGGACCGTAACATTGCTAGGCAGAGTCCTTCCCTGCAACTGCGTGCATCCAAGCGTGCGTTCGTGTGTGTGTGTGTGTGTGTGTGTGTGTGTGTGTGTGTGTGTGTGTGTGTGTGTGTTTGTGTGCCAGCGTGTCCCCACTGTGGATTCACTTTGATCGCAAGTACAATGGGAGGGTCACTCGCTGAACTTCTCACCTCGGCCAGCTCTAAAGAAGGTCTCTTTTGATGGCTGCTGCGCATTCTGCCCACAGCACAAACCGACGGGAATCCTTCAAAACCGCTCCGCCGACGAGCGGGAATAAAGGCACGTTCCTTGGGAGCGCTAAATGACACCCCTCCATCTATCTCGCCCAGCCACACGTACACGTGTGAAAACAACTACCGGGCTTCCCTGATTGTAGGATTTTCCTGGGGGAGCGAATCAAAAGCGGAGAGGAATTCTTCACGGGATGCCAGACGAGGCCAGGTTATCAATGTGGTACAGGCTTGTTAACAGCCCTCCTAAACGGCACTTGAGTCGCACTTAAGCGCCGTCAGCCTTTTTCTGCCACGCCGGGCGAGATGTGTTGACCGTGGCGAACCGCTTTGAAGTGAACGCGCCATGGGACCCCTGACATCGCACGGAAGATTTACTCTGGTTATTCGTGTCAGGTTGTCACCCCCGCTCTCTCTCTCTCTCTCTCTCTCTCTCTCTCTCTCTATCTCTCTCTCTCTCTCTCGGCGTTGCATGATAATGCCTTGTTGAATGCAGAACGCCGCCACACGATGAAAGGTGCTGGGCTGTGATGAATGTAGGCTTTGGCAGCTACTTACAGTGTGCTTCTTAATAAAGTGTGGGAGGACAGGGCTGGCCTTTCAAGATAATGTAGTCCACCTACTCTTTGATGCGGAGCGGCGAAGGCCAGAGGGGGGATGGGGGGGTTGGGGGGCATTCAGGAACAACACACAACCTCGGCTTTATGATAATGCAACTTGTTAGTGCCGTGACCTTGAATGCATAACACAGGCGGGTGTACGCGTGGGCGTGAACAGATTTGTGTGTGTGCACAGGTATGATCCCACCTGCGCGCGTGTGTGTGTGTGTGTTTGTGCCTGCTTTGGTGTATGAGCTTAGCCTCCGTCCACAAATATTGCTTTGGGCTTGTGTGAAGTACACGTGGACCTTTCGTTATGCGTCAACATTCTGACGTTAACACTCGAGCCTGCTCTCTCAGAGCCTGTCGTGTGCCCCAGCGCGTACATTACAAGTGGATTACTGTTCCTGGTCTGCGTGTCACTGTCTTCCGTGTGTGTGGTCGCATGAACAGGGCATTCTCTGGTGGCTGATTCATTTCAACAAAAGAGGACCTGGAATGGACGTTATCTCTGCACGTTGAGAGGCTGGAATAGGCCCTCACTAAGCAGCGGTAGACCGCCAGTGCTAAATCCTCTCTGCTCTCCTTTTGTCAAGAAGACGCGTCCCTTTCTCACAGGTGTCCTCCCACGCCCCCCCCAACCCCCCCCCCCCGAGGATTGGTGGGAGGAAACGCTTCCTTGGGCTCTCTGTCTGCCGCCCCCTCCCGTGTTCTCCTCCTCGGTTCCCTCGTTTTCTCCTCCTGCCTCCCCTGTTCTCCTTCTCAGTTCTCTCGTTTTCTCCTCCCTCCCCTCCACTGTTCTCCTCCTAAGTTCTCTCGTTATCTCCTGCCTCCGCTTCACTCTCTCCTCACTTTTGTTCTCTCCCTTGGCTCGCGCGCTGTTCCTGGTCGAGTAAATCTCCCGATGGGACATGTGGCGCCTCTGATATCCCACACGAGCAGCTTCATTCCCCCAAAGGCAGCTCCAGCACCCCTCACTCCACCATACTGGCATTACTTGTTGTTCTGTGTGAGGGACGCAAGGCGTCTGGAACAGAGGAAATCACTGCAATTTGTTTTGGAGGTTGGCTGAAGAAAAAAAAATCTCCTCTCCCTCAGCCTGTCTCTATCAATCTCTCTCTCGCTCTCTCTCCCTCTCTTTCTCACCGTCTTCATTTTTTGCTCTCTCTCTCTCTCTCTCTCCCTTCCTCTCTCTTTCCCTGTCACTCTGGTTCTTTAGGCAGGCACAGTCGCCTGCCATCTCCTCAGCTGGCATGGAGCCCTGCCAAGCCTCCTCCTCCTAGCATCAGGCATCAGGAGAGAGAGAGAATGACAAGCCACTCTGCTCCATGAAGACAGCGGTATCTCTCCCTCTGCAGCGGGTTAACACTAGCTAATGTCACCCAGACTGTGCGCTCGGCTGCTGCTGCTGCTTTTATGTTGTAATTATCGCAGGTAGAGCCCCAGGGCTGTGAACAAACACATTGCAGGCAGAGGGCAGAGGTGATGTTTGGATAGCAAAATGACTGCCGCGCATTCTCAGGAGCAGACACTGACACAAGTATGGATTTATGCAAAGTGCCACTAAGAAATGGACAGATAGGCACACAAAAGAAACTTTATGCTGAACGAAAAGACACAAAAACAGACACATTTCACACAAACAAGCGAGCACGCTCAAGCAGACATTAGCACACACTGATGAACATAAAACAGTGTCTTTTTAACGCAGTTCTTACAAAACAGCTCTTAAGAGAGGGTAAATCGATGCTCACTTTGTGCCACACGGCTCTGAAAGGGAACACATTGACTTTGGTGATGCAATTTCAGGAAGAAATTGGGTCTTCAAAAACAGGGACATTGTTGTGATGCTTGTCTGTGTGTGTGTGTTTGTGTGTGTGTGTGTTGGTGGAAGTCGCTTGAAGGTGGGTTGTGAGGCACATTTATGCGTGGGCACGTATGAGGGACCGAGGTGAAAGTGATGTCCATTCACTGGACGTTGTTTCCTTGATGCCGCCTCTCTCAGGGTCTGTCTCTTTCTGTTCTTGCTCTGTTGTCTCCTCAAAGGGACTTTTTGAAAGGCAACTTTTCAACTCAAAATCTGCATCCCTGTTCAATCACTTTTTGATCCCTATACAAGCAAACTTTTCCTTTGCTACGACCTTCACGGTAAGCCCAGCACAGCTGAGGCTATTTCGGGTGAGGGAGGAAACTGGCACCAATGATTGTAAAATATTCAAGACCTCACCACAATAGTATATGGCAAGGCGGTGTCAGACGGACGATGACATCACTGACAACACACACACACACACATGCACACTCACACACCATTTCAAACACACACACACACACACACACACAAACCCACATGCACACTCACACACCATTTCAAACACACACACAAACAAGCACACACACAAACCCACATACACACTCACGCACCATTTCAAACAAACACACACACACACACACACACACACAGACATAAATTATCTCCAGCGTTCCGTGTGCCTATACCTCCCAGGCTGCTATCAGCTGTCCAGACCAGAGATAGTGTCCTGGTAGACGTTTCCATGGTGGACCCTCTGTCCCTGTGCCGTCACGCCCTGACACAACCACAATGGGCCTCATAGATGAACCAGTGATATCCTCGCTCAATGTGCCACGTCTATTCTTCCCCCACAGTCCTCCACTCAAAAGACCTGCTTGCGTGTAATCAGCCCTGCCTGTAACCCGAAGCCCAGCTAAACTCGGCCCACTTGGACTGGTCGGTTTTCCGAACGCCTCGTGGGACTGTGGGGGGTTTGTGCATGGAGGGGTCCAACCAGGTGGCCGACGACCCCAGACGGCCCAGGGCACGGGACCAGGCGAAGACGGCTGCGTAACGGATCCGTCACGCACCCCCGATGCCAGGCCGGGCTTCAGAATCATGTATTCCGTCTCCGTTGCTTGGTAGCGGTCCAGCCAGCGATCCTGAACGAGGGCAACGGGAAAGGCGGTTTGCACTTGGAACTACCGGACCTGCTGGTAGAGGAGAGAGGGACATGACTCCTCGCAGAAAAGAGCACAACACTTACCTTGATAACGGGCTCCTAGGAACACCCTCTCGGGGCTCCTTTGTTGTTGTTGTGAATGATTCAGATAAATGCAATTGAGGTCCTCATCATTGATTTCTCTGTACTATTGTAAATCCAGATGGCCACTTTCAGTACATGCTTTTAGGTGAATATTGAACCATGTCTCTTTGAGATGAGCCAATAAAGACGAGACGTATGAATAGTTAGTCTCACATGATTCTCATGAGAAAAAACGAAACACAATCAAGATTATTCGATTCCTATATTATTTATGAGATTACGTATTGGAGTGTGCCGTGGAGAAGCATTTTAATGTTCAACGTGACTGCAGCAGTAAGCTATATTATATATTACACAGAGTTTCAAACGGCTGCAGATTCTTCCTGGAATTTATGCAGGTAACTGACTATTAATGTATCTAATGGCATTTTGAGTACCCAAGATAAGTAGTCCATTGAAGAATTCCTGCACGAACACTTTACTGGGCTTTCAGAAAATGGATTGTGCAAACCCCAGTGATTGGAAGGCAGATGAAACGATCCCTACAAATCATACCGAGTGCATCAATCTGATGGGAGATCGCTGAGGCACACCTTTACACCTCAAGGGAGTTATCAGTACCTCACATACATTGTGTTTAAGTCTCATACTCACGTTCACTCTCCCTCTATTTAACACCAGAAACATATATTTTTCAATGCAAATATTGTTTTTGTACAATTGTACACAGTTGTTTAGGCTCAACAATTTGATCACTGAGAAAACCAACATCATGCCTCTCTTTTCTCAGATTTTATTTCCACAGTTCAACAACAGGGGATCAAATGGTTTATTACTTATCAACAAAATCATTTATAGAAACGTCTTATGTTTAAATCAGCTGAAAGGTATTGGTATCTGCAACACATGCACTTGGTTCTGATTGGCTCCGGTTTTCTCCACACCCTGGGATAGGAACTTGTCCAGAGGCTATCCAGGCTGAGGTAAATCCACCATCAGACAAACTAACCTGCTATCGCCTGCCTCTAATTGATTCCTTATCAGCTCCTTATCAGTTTACACTGGATGGCATTTGAACCTCCTTTTTTCCCGGCTAAATGGTTTATCTCGCTAGCAGCCCCTCACCCAGGGCACGCTTTGCAGGGCATCCTGGTTAATATTCAAATCACCTGATTTGCATGTGGATTTGCTGCCTCAGAGGGTTCGTCCGCTTGCCCGTTTTGCTCTTTGAACAGATAAATAAAGAAATAATAAAAAAAACTGTGCAATCATGGGTGAAATTTTTCAGAAGTCAAAGTGATTTCAGAGTTGAGTTGCTGGAAAAATTGAAGCCAGAATGAACTGAGAGATAGCCATCCCTTTTTTTCCGGTCTCACCCTCGCCTCGATCTTCCTCAACTTTTCCCCTTCCTCTCTCTGTCTCTCTCCCCCAAACAAAGTCCCATTTTACTGGTAAGTTTTGGTTTAGAATTCCCTGTGTGCAATACAAATAGCTTTAATTGATGCATTCTTTTTTTCAGTAGGATAACGTTACACCATAGACAGACGAACATCAAAACGCATGCAACATTCAACACACATCTACTACATGGAGAACTACAAAAAGACATGATTAACAACAGAAAAAACAGCATGGGAGCCCACACTGGGAGGGGGAGGTTCATCTTCTGTCTGATCAATAAAGGACTGAAGTCTCTCTGTCGTTCTCTCTCTCTTTCTGACTCTGTTTTACTCCAAAGGGTAGACGTTCTGAGGCCAGTCTATCCAGAATGATAACAGGACGCAATGTATGATGCAAACTGACCTAACAGAAAGAAACTCTGTCTCAAGCACACCCCCTTTGGTCTGTTAGTTCTAGTTTGTTTTCTCAGAGAACTTTGGACAACTTCATTGACAGTCTATGCCGGGGATGCTGTGAAGGCATGCAGCCAGTGCTATCCATATAAAGGGGAAAGTCCTGTTTTGAACAAGACCCTGGTGGTTTATCACTTATTTCCTAACGTTGTTTCTGACCAGCCATTTTAACCCAGCCATCTGTTGAATGGAATCTCCTGCCGAGTCACCAGTCAGAGATATGCTTCTGATCCAGGGGAGACCAATTGAAACCCACTCATTAGGCGTTTAATTGGAGATGGCCTTGCAGCCCATAGTTAGCATGGGGTAGATGCTTAGTGGAGATGAGTCCAGAGGAAGTTTGGCTGTTATGATCACAGTAAGGAAGGCAGGACGCTCAGCCACGGTCCATGCCAAATCCGCTTACCGCAGACCCATTCTGCCAGCACTTTCTCGGAAACATTTCTCCGTGGCTCAGCTTTTCATGCAAATCGTTGGTTTCCTTCCCATACTTTTCCGACACTCTGTAAAATCAAAACCGTCGCGGGCGCAAACTGCGTTTTCTCTCTCCCCCCGACGACGCCATACCCCGCAAATCCTCAACCTTATCAGACGGCGTTAACGCACTTACCTGGGTCACACTGTTTATTTCCTCCCCACTCATTACCATGCAAAGGGAATCGGAGCGAGACGGGCTTCAACGAGCGTCTCCCATCTGCCCGTGGAAAGAAAATGACACGTTTAATATCCCGCTCATCCCAGCGTAGCAGATGTACAGCCTCCACTTTCTGCCGCGCCGCCCGCGGGCCCCGGCCCCCGGCGCACACGTCTCATTACAGGGGCCGACTTCATTTATGGACAATCTCAACCTTAAATGACATAGGCCAGGAAGAGAGAGGGAAATGTCACTCAAACAAAGACAACAAAAACCTATTACCGCAGCAATTATGGCTTAATTACGGTGAACTTCTTTTGACATAGCTATTCAGTTGTACTCCAACATAGTGGAAATCACTCGCATTAGGCTCTTCACGGTCCATTTGGCATTTTGCATGTAACCCCACCGGCCAATTTGCACTGCATTGCCAATATCTGTAAGATCATTAGTGAGAGAGTGAAATTTTCTAAAAGTCAATTTTGAATACCATTTAAATGGCCATAAAGGACCATCAAAGGGCATTAAACCAGGGCATTTTAATACAAATCAGAGAGAGTGCAGGGAGGAGATTAGGGATTTGTCATGAAAGCATGACCTTTGACCTTCACCTTCGACCTTTATGCCCCTGTGTCACATGGCACTCTTGCCTCTGACCGAGGGAGTTTACTTGAGGGCGGGTTCTAAAAAGCGTGCTCATAATCCTCTCTCTTTTCAGTCACGTATGCATACGCGGTATGGTATCAGAACATACGTTGGTCGTGCAACAGGAACACAGTGCTGCGATGGCTTTTTGGTCCGCTCCAGGGATTAGTTTGCTCACTGACACCGGAGGTTTGTTAAACGAGGATGGGAGTGTGATAACACATTCAAGTGAAAGGGAGAAAACAGCTCGTTCAGTTTGCTCTCAAAACGTTTCTCGCTTTGCTAGCACATGGCCTAGCAGCTACGAGGCATTGCTGTGATCGTTGGCTGTCTTTAACCATGCCACAAGTGCAATGTCTGCTTTCAAAGTGCAACTTTCTATGCGACGTGGCATTGTTTAAGAACTCTTTCTTTCTCACGTTCCACCGATGGAAAGAATCATCTCGAGCGTTCCATCAGGCTGACTCTGATGACTGAGTGATTAGAGTTCAGAGAGGTGAACCAAACTACTGATGAATCCACTAATTGGAACTGTAAACGAAGTGTCAGCCCAGTACGCAGATTGGTATGTTGTGTGCGTGCGTGCATGCGTGCATGTGTGTGTGTGTGTGTGCCTGCCTGTGCCTGTGTGTACGAATGCCCTTCCTGTCATTCCCCAATGTTAAGTCTCCTCGCTCTCACAACATCAGAGCAATCATAATTAAATGAATCCAATCCCAATCGATGTCAAGTCTTTTGAAATCTTAATATGTCAAACTCCCTTCTTTTGTTGAGGGCCGAAAAATCCGAAAGAATGGAACGTGAAATGGGGTGATGTCCAATGAACTTTGTGATGGCATTATACGTTTTCTCTTTCATCAGGGCCAATTAGGTTTTTTTTTTTTTACACCAAGCCGTTTCCACTGAACTGCTAGTAATATGAATATGTGCTGTTGAACGCTCTGTCTAGACTGAAGCAAAGCGTCGATACCCTTCTGCTCCTACACACATGATTGCTCCGCTAAATGATGGTGCTCTGCTCCAGCAATAACCCCCGGTAATTGCTTTGACTTTAAAGTTAGGCGGAAGAAAAGAAAAAACCTGATGCACCGCGGTGTCTTGACATGCATACTGACGACCCCGTGGTCAACCGGGATCTCACAGCGACCGGCTTCTCCACACGCTGCTGCTCATCGCTATTGGGGAGAAAAACAAAAAAAGCAGAGACCAGTCGTCGTTATTATGATCCTTAACCATCGTCGTCGTTACACGTCTCTTCGTCGTCGTCTTCCTCGTGCTCGTCGTCATGGTCATCATTCTCTTTCTCATCATCTCCATCATACGTGTCGTCCTCCTCGTACTTATCATCCTCGAGACGTTCCAAATCATCATAATCAACCATCAACTGCATTGTCAGTTTCATCATCACCATCATCATCATCGTCATCATCATCATCACCATCGTGTTTGTCATCAATGTATGTTTACCGCAAGAGAGGGTCTGATTTACCGGTCGGTCTACGTTCCAACCCTCACCTATGGTCATGAGCTTTGGGTATAGAATGAGGTCACGAGTACAAGCGGATGAAATGAGTTATCTCTGTAGGGTGGCTGGGATCAGCCTTAGGGACAGGGTAAAGAGCTCATCCGGAAGGAGCTCGGAGTAGAGCCGCTGCTCCTTCGTGTCAAAAGGAGCCAGATGAGGTGGTTCGGGCATCTGATGAGGTTGCCTCCTAGGCGCCTTCCTTTGGAGGTTTTCCAGGCATGCCCTACTGGTAGGAGACCCCGGGGTAGACCCAGAACACGTTGGAGAGATTATATATCTCTTCTGGCCTGGGAACACCTCGAGATCCCCCTGGAGGAGCTGGTAAACGTTGCTGGGGAGAAGGATGTCTGGACTACCCTGCTTCGCCTGCTGCCACCGCAAACCGGCCCCGGATATGCGGTGGAAGGTGGATGGATGGATGGATGGATGGAGGGTCTGTAATCAGAGTGCCGCTACGATCTCAAGTGTTTTCGGTTGCAAATGGATGTTGCAGACAATGTGAGTCCCGAGGCCCACACAACGCATGGGGTAGGCTATTGCCTTTGAGAGCCCACACTGGCAATCAGTGTGCTGCTCATGGCGTTCAGAGAGCACAATTGCACCGTTTCACTTTTTTCCCCGTTATCATCTGTGAGACTGATTGCAAGAACCTTGGGGGGGGGTGGCATTAAAGGTCACATATAGATTTACATATGTTTCTTTCCTCTGTTGAATGCTCAGTACATGCTTTAAAAACAGACATTATGAATTCTCCATTCTCAATTTTTAATAACCAATATTTTTAATAACCAATGCACTAATATACTATTTACAAGTAATTTATCCCACTGGACATTGTGTAAAACTACCTTCAATCTGTGGTAGATTTAGTTGACATTTGGTGTTTGGTCATGAACAGGAAAGTGTACTGACAACACTTGACGATAGGTAAATGTTATGTTACAAAGACCAAAGCCAGGTCATATTAAATCCACATGAGGTCCTTTTGAGTAGCATATTGAGGAGACGACTTCTGTGTCAGAAATGACTGTGCCCTCCTCCCCCTGACAGCTCCCTTTCTCTGTCAACATTTACAGTAAGTAGCAAGCACCCACTCCATAGACCCACCGTAGACTTTTCTATTTCCATCGACAGCTCATATCATGATCATCTCTCTGAGTGAGTGGTAAAAGGCAATGTCCTTTGCCATTATATTATATACAGTATTTGCTCATATTCACTCTGACTCTCTCTCTCTTTCTCTCTTGCTCTGGCAGTCTCCAAACACACACACAAACACACACGCAAACACACACACAAACACACACACAAACACACACACAAACACACACACAAACACACACACACACACAAAGACACACACATACAGACACACACATTATCTCAACCTTCTCTCTCCCCATTCCACTACCCCTCTGTAATGGCCATCTATTGTAGGAGGCCAGACTGTATCTATAGCTTTGATTTAC
>JAVQIZ010206464.1:0-15700 GCA_036023535.2 Galaxias brevipinnis
CTCTCTCTCTCTCTCTCTCTCTCTCTCTCTCTCTCTCTCTCTCCTGCTCTGAGGGGCCAGCCTCACTGCTGGACGCTTACAGAGACAGCAAGCTGAAGAAATCATATAAACACTAAACAGCATCCTTTAAAAGGTATGACACTCTTTACAATGCCAAGTCACAAGTGTTACTGTGTAAACGTCGACCTTACCTTAGTGTCCAGATGGATATGTAGCTAGCTACTGTTGATGTTAGAGCCGTAAACTAACACTGTGTGTTTCAATCGGTTCAATCTGTTTGCTGGTCTTCAGGGTGCGTGTTAGTCAGTCAGTCAGTTATTCAGTCACTCAGTCAGTCAGTCAGTCAGTCGGTCGCTCATTCACTCAGTCAGTCAGTCAGTCATTCAGTCAGTCAGTCATTCAGTCACCCAGTCAGCCAGTCAATCAGTCTCCCAGTCAGTTAGTCAGCCAGCCAGTCAGTCAGTCACACAGTCAGTTAGTCAGCCAGTCAGTCAGTCAGTCAGTTAGTTAGCCAGTCAGTCAGTCAGTCACCCAGTCAGTCAGTCAGCCAGTCAGTCGCTCAGTCACTCAGTCAGTGTTCCCTTTTTTCAGTGTGCAGGGTGGCTCCGGCCCAGGGCCATTAGTCACCAGGCAGACCCGGGGCTCCTCTGCTGCTTCCCACCACATAAGGTGGCGTAATTGATACCCATCAGCCCCCGCTACCGCCAGCTCCATGGGAGGTTGGGAGGCGCACCTCGTGTTTGGTTAGGAAGGTGGCGATCGGAGGCCGGGGCTCCCAGCCTGTCTCGTCGCCTTCACTCCACTTGAAGGTGAGATGATTTAGGGGCCTGGGAGAAAGTTAATTTCTCTTGATCATTGTGTGCAACCTGGTGCCTTAATGGCGGGCGTAATTAATTCTGCTGATGTTAATCACCAGGGCTGGTCCCCACAATTATCAGCCCTGTGCAGATGGGGCGCGGCGCAGACATGAAAAATTAGGAAAATGAATCTGTAATGGGGTGGCAGATCTAATCTGTGTCACCGAAAACAAAGTTAGGAAGACCGAGGAGCCCCTGTATTCCAGGTGAAAGCCCAGTGCAGCCGTCTCGAGCCACCCAACCTCGCAACGCCACGCGTCAGCGCTGAAAAATGTGTCCGTGTCCGAAGTGTTTGGTAATTACTGGTCCATTGAATTGTCCTATTGATAATTCATCATTGCTGCAGAGGTGAGGTGGCCCTCTTCCATCCTGGGCCATGGGGGCCGGCGAGCAGGGGGAACAGCGCTGGTCACGTGCTGCTGCCCGAGTCACTGTAAGGTTAATCAGGTTCCACTCTCCATTGTGTGGGCTCCGCAATCAACTCCCCATACACTGGGTCAGAGCGGACGAAGAGAGGGAGATAGGGACATAGAACGGGAGAGTGTTCTGGGACGAACACGGACAGACACATTTGTACCATATCCTAGCACGGCTTCAACATGAACACAAACCCACCTGTGCACGCTGGCACTATGCGTACGTACATACACCGCAGGACTCACATGCACATATGTTCACATGAACATGCAGATGCCCTCCTGCAGCTTATACATGCATGCACGCCCACACAAACATACAAAGACAAATGCACACGCATGCATGCGCACAGACATGAGCATACACATATTCACACGCCCAAACACACACACACACACACACACACACACTCGACTGGTTCAATCATGGGCTCACTGATGGGAGAATTACTAAAGCATTTGTGGTCAAAGGACAGCTACTCCCAGAGGACGTTTCCTTTGCCAACGTCAAACAAAATTAAGCAAAATACAACTGATTAATTGAAATTGCAGGGGAGCCATTTTTCAAGCTCTTGCTTAACTCTGGCAGTCGGCCATGCCGTCATTGCTATTTGGTCAGCTTAATTAGTCTTCTACCTATTTTGTCTTTAATAAGGCGTGCCATAGGTTCCCAGAAAATCTACGAGGTTAGAAAGTATCATTATTCATCATCATTGTTGTTAGGAGTGAGGGAAACTTCACAATAGACTCAACTCAAATCAGTCCAAGTGTGTTATTAATGAGTTTAATAATGCTACACTTTTGCTACTAACTCAAATGGTACAAAATGTGTATACCAAACATCAGTGGAGTTAAAAAAAAATAATAATAAAGATTGTGTGGTATTTTCTAAAGAACTTGCTTACTAAGTATTAGCATCCTTCAAGGTAATGACACCCCCACCCACCACTCCTCTGTCATGGTATTTTGTTGCAATAACTACGGTAATCAATACACCTGTATTGACCGTTTTACAGTTAACTACCAGCCTTTCCCACACAAATCAAAGGTCAGGGGTTCATCTTCCTCTAATTACTCACGAGGGGCAGGAGCAATTCGGTAGGTGAACGGCAACAAACAATAATAGATGGGCCAGCTGGCTGTGTTCATTGTTCTGGGCTAAGTAGAGTCACCTCAGCCACGGCCAGGTGTTTACGTGGGGCACGGCCGCACACCAACACGGCACAGCCAAGGACATCCATTTACAGCGACCCCACTCGGGAAGCAACACCAAGGGCAAGAAATATGCACGCGTGCTCAGCTGCCGACGTGCACTGGAATGATCCACGACCGAATCAATACCACGTCATCCGCAGAGTGATAATTACACCAGAGATGCCAATCGGGCTAATAGAGTGGTCTCGCTGTCTCCGACGAGTTCTTTTCACCGAAAGAACGGTACCCTCTCCACGGCTTTTCCCGCCAAACACGTCTCAAGAATTCTTCGGAGAGGGCAAGGTGATAGAGATTAGCACATTCATAATTCCAGAAGATTACATGGTAATGTTTGTCTGGGAAGATTGCGTTGCGGTTATTAGTGGGTGTGTAGAGCTGCGAGGTGCCGCTCGCCAAACGTCCTCCTCCGTCGCCCTCGCAGGATTTGCATTTTTATTACAACCGGGGAGGGGAAAGGGAGGTGAGATGACACCGCAGAGGAGAGCACAAACACCTCTGACTGGCGAGATCTAATTGAATGTATTCAAATGTGATTCATAGGACAATTACACTCCCATCCTACCAGCTCATATTGCCCATGTTTTGCCAGCATAGAGGGCTCCCCCGCCCCCTCTCCTCAGCCTCCTCACTCCGCACCCACTCGCTCTAAATTAAAAAATAAAAAGACTGGCCTTTATGGGAGACGCTGAGGAGAAATCAATAGGTGCATTAATTACAGCTATTCATTACCCAAATAAACATGGGACTCAACCTTTGCTGGATACAAATTTGGAGGAAGTAAGCGTTTGGCCAGAGACAAAGGCCTGGACCAGGGATCCCCATTGCATTAATCTGGGAGATCAAAGTCTGCTGAGTGCTGGGAGTACTCCAGGGAGCATCCAGGCCAGGATCAATCCCAACACACTGCCTGTGAGTTATGGCCAGCCAATACAAAAGCGGTCATGTGACGTGGACGCCATCACCACTTGGCTGCTGCTGCAATGGTTCCCTCTCTCTCTCTCTCTCTCTCTCGCTCTCTCTCTCTCTCTCTCTCTACACACACACGCACGCACGCACGCACGCACGCACGCACGCACGCACGCACGCACACACACACACACACACACACACACACACACACACACAAGCACTCTCCCCCTCTCTCTTTGTCCCATAATGGGGAAATGTGCTGGCCAAGTACAATACACTGGGCTAACAGGCCAGCCTCCTGCTCAGCCGCTCCCCAGCTCCCCTGCCAGTCCCTGGGCTGCTCTGTGGGCTCTGCTGGTCGAAGCTACTGGCAGAGGACGATGGTAAAGGACATCCCTCTCCCTGGCTGTCATCCCCAACGACTGGGCCTATTTGTGAATTATATCTCCAACGGTGGCTATAATGAAACATGATAATGATGGATCACACCGATAAATTACTGTTGAGTGCATTGTTAGGTTGGATATGTGAGTGTGTGTGTGAGCCACGCTGGTTGTGGGATACCTCTGAACACCCAGGATTGGCAACACTTAGCCTAGGCCAGCTAAAACTCACACAGAAACATTAATTTATATTTCCATGTTCTAGAACAAAAAGTAGACCAGTCCAAACCGTGCTAGCTAATCTATTTGCAGTTTCAATAGAAATGTGTTTTTATCCATTGCTCAGCAATACTGGCATTTCAACCCCTAATTTTGTGATTTTTTTCATGGTTCAGCAATATTCTGTACTGAGATTAAACTGGATGGTTAAATAACAGCATTCATAAATATTCTTCTGCGTTAATGGTCCCTATGGTGTAGGTTGGCGTTTGCTTGTCTTCGCAGGCCATTATGCTGTACGTGCCTTTTGCTCACCTAACGGATGGAGAGTGGGGGTTAGCAGTGTCCTTCTATGCATAGCCCGGTTGTATTTCACTGTGACCTTTGTGGGTCGGATTCAGACACCAAACATCGTGCCTTAAAGACGGGCCGGTTGAAGACCGATGGCCCTTCCCCCCTCTGCATTGTAACACATTCTCAAATTATATCAAAGGCTTATGACCACACACACACACACACACACCAACACACACACACACACACACTGACAAAAACACACCCACACACACACACACTTACAGTACACACACTGACAAAAACACACACACACACACACACACACACACACACGCAAACACACCAACAAAGACATGCACAAATAAAGAGACATTTGAATTGTTGTTGTACCCCTCTCTGCAAAACATGATCAAAATATTTACTGACTTATTTGTACGTGCTTAAAAACAACTGTTCATGACGTTTAATCACAGAAATGGATACAAAGGGTCCATTTATAGAATGCTATCTCTTTAGATTACCAGGGCAATCCAAAATGTTGCACCATCCAAAAAACGTTGACCCACTTTAAACGACTCAATACCCAAGTTAGACACAAAGTTTTGGCCCAAACTTCAGCCCAAAAGGAGTCGCTGAGGCGACTGACTCCACCTTCTAAGGGACTGTGCTACCCAGTCTGTTGAATGTGACCAGACAGTCCATGGCCCGGCCACCCCCCAAACCCATCCCGACTGACCTGACCCACTTTCCTACTCAGAAACCTCTCCCTGTGTCAGGAGTCCACTTGGCACACACGATCCTAATTCCTCCTGTGAAACAAGCTGCAGTATTTAACATTGAAACAAGGATTTAAGAAACCTGAAAGGCTGCAGGGTAGTTTACTGTCAAAGTTCTGACAAATGAGAACTTTTGAACCTCCAGACCGCGTTACATCTTAGATCATGCATTTAGAGACAACTTTTTCCACCCCCCTAACTAAAAGGTGATGAGTTATTCATATAGGCCCATTTGACTTGGCCTCAATCCAATGGTGTTGTTAATTAAAAATCAATCTGTGGGCCATTAGCACTGAGGTGCGTGCCAAGGTGGAGTGTGCTTTAGAGAAGCCCCTGCAATGCTCCCATGCAGCTTTAGAAATTTAAAATACGAGCCGAGAAATGTGTGTGTGTGTATGTGTGTGCGCTTGTGCGTAGTGTGTGTGTGGGAAGGGGAGGGGGGGGTGGATATGAGATTATCCGGGGACCTGCTGTTGTTCAACTTAACAATTGATACTATGTGTAAAGATGCTGAACTTGTAGTCTGTACTAATTGATCCACTTACCCTCAGCGGGAGAAAACAGAGAAATAAATGTGGGTGTTCATTGCGTGCGAGAGGCTCCATAGATAACTATTAAAGGCGGATTTGTTGCCCTGATTCTGATGGCTACGGAAGGGATTCCAGAGCAGGAAGGCATTTGTCTGCTTTAGCAGGAGTGGTGGTGGAGGTTTGTGTGATAAATGTTGGCTAACTCAGACCAGCACCTGGGGAGCAGCCTGCTCGAGCCCTGGCCTCTGGAACTTATTAAAGTTGTACAGGCGCATTTCAGACGAACCTTGCTAAAAATCTGCCCAATTACAGAGCTGCTTCCGGTGCTGACGCCCACTAATTTAACGTTTGATCCAAGGTGTTGTTCCTTTACCCGGATAGGTTGGTCTATCCTAGGTAGGATATCTTCACAGGGAATAACCAATGTTTACTGGGGTATAACACTGAGAGTAAGGCCTATGAAACCAGAGGTGTGCAGGTATATGGGGTCCGCTCCCTTGTCATGTGCGTCAAATAAAACGGCTCCACTAGCCGGGATCTCGGTGGCCGCTGTTATCCCTCATATTATTCTTTATGGTTGAGCAGCGGCTAATGTGACATAAAACTTTGCCCCTTAAATTGTCTCCGACAGTAAAGAGGTGCTTACTTTATTGTGGCGGGTAATTGTTGGAATTACTTTGCATGTGCTTGGTTTATCCTTTCCCTCCCCTCCTCCCCTGTGCCGATGATGCTTTGGGACGTGCTCCAAATCCTCGTGGCCAAGCTTAAGATCACCACTTCGTTAAGTTGCAAGGATATTTTAATCATTAAAAAAAAAAGAACGCGCTGTGAATCTGATGCCATGCTTGCTCTAGTTTGAGTTGCACGCTAAGAAAAGGACAGTGCATATTTGCATGCGTCTGTGTGAAAGAGATATAGAGAGAGAAAGACAGGAACATAGAGGGAAATAGGAAAATTGAGGGAGAGAGAGGGGGGGGGGTTAGAACCAGATGTAGATAGATGTTGTTCCTTTGGTAACGCATGAGACTTGAGAGATCCGTGGCTGCTGTGACAGAGGAACCTCAAGGAGAGCTCAATAACAGAGCTGTCAATGTATTCCCTATTTGAGTGTATTTTTAGCGCAGGCATCACGGGCCTCATGCATATTTCAATAGATCTTTTGTATATTCGGTGCGAGCGCACACACAAACTGGAGTGAGGACTAGCACATCCTGACTTTAAGAAATATGGGCTTGATTCTTCGAGTTGACAGACCAGCTGAGAGCAGGCTGAGATATGTTGGGTTTGACTTTCAATAGATAGCGTAGAAAGACCTTCATTGATTGCATTTGAAGACAAAAACCGAGATACGACATTGTACATGGTATAAGGCATGAAACACACAACTAAATGTAATGCATATTGTAGTGCCAGTGTAAAAGGTAAAGAAGCATAATACATTCTATGACCAAATAAATTGCTTATGCGTACATACAAACACACACACAGTCACGCACAAAAACACAAACTAGGAGACAGACTGATCCAAAACCTGGCTCCCAGGCAATGGCATGAATTCTCATTAGAGTCATCAGTGCATTGCGTCTCAAATATATCATCACAGAGTTGTAGATTATCTCATGTAATGGTTCAATTTCCCCAGTCTGATTAAATCAAAGTTTATGAAGCTGTCATTGGCTGCCTGATGATGGGGGGGTCATAACTTAGCTATAATGCCTATGTTTGGTGACATCAGCTCGCCTGGAGAGTGGCCCTGTCACCCTCTGGACATTGGCGCTGACTACCCACAACCCCCCAGTGGCCAGCGCGTGGTGCACATCCAGACAAAGAGCAGTGGGGGTCTCTCAGATTCCAAATGGGAGCTTGCATGGGAAGCCCCAGCCATATTTTTTTTTTCTTATTTTATTTCCATTACATTCATGTCTCGGAATTTTGCTCTTGATGGTGGCTGGCTCATATTAAAGAGACGGCAGTGGTTGCAGTCTTTGAGCGGTTACTTTTATGGATATATATCATATTATAGAAATTGTCTTCTCCAATAGAATCTTGTTATGAGACAAGTGGTTGACATGTGCTTGGCCTGTGCAATGTTAGGAGACAATCCTATCTTCTGCAGCACATATGGTCTCAAGTCATTTGGCTAAAATGAGCCCTTCTGGGTTAAATGTCCTCAGATGTGAATGGGTGTTGCCTCTTACATTGCTCTGAAATACTGAGAGCTGCCTGCGTACGTTTTTTTATTTTATTTAAAGTATGCCAAAGGAAAATACCTTGGTTCACTTCCAACTTAGTGGTGACCTTAGAAGTGAAGTTGTTAAAGTGAGAAAGAAACGTCAAAACAGCTGTCCTTTAAAATAGCATGCGTGTTATGGTGAATGCAATGATTAAAAGAGCCTGATCTAATGGAATCGTGTATCCATTCAATCAGAGCCACATTGCAGTCTTTTACACACCATCTCTACTGATTGTGTTTTCCATTATTGGTACCCGCCATTGTTTGTTTTCTGTAAAGATACATACAGTATGTAAAGCCCTGCTGGCAGCAATCGTTTCTTTTTTGTGCACTACGAGACAAAATTATTGTTGTTCTCAGCCAAATTGTCTTCAGACAAGTATGTATGGCCACTAAATGTCTTGCGAACGCAATATGATATTCAGGTGTTAAGCCTGGAAACTGGGCCATGGTTCAGATTTGTAGCATTAATTAAAAGGCTTAATTACACAAACGAGTAGCAAAGTCAAAATATCTTTGCTCTATTGGAAATCTATGGTTCTCCATGGATTGGCCTAGAACTTTCAAGGTGCTCTAACGAGAGCGCAAAGCGGTCACATTGATGGCAGTGGGGGCATCAGATTTCCATTATTGACTGCTGCAGATATTGCACCGTGGAGGTGTGTAAATTGGTTCCTGAGGGGTTTGCAGCTCTCTGAACAGGGGCCGCTGTGTGCAGGTCCAACCCCCAACCCCCATCCTCTGTAAATCGTAGTGGCGGAACGCTTCCCAGTCCCTCGCTGGCGCCAGCCCCCCCTTTTCTGATCAATACCTAATTCCAGCCAGTGCAATCAGCCAGTGTTACCCGGGCAACACTGATGACACGCAGGTTGAGTGTTGGCTTTTACAACAAATCATTTCCTTTAAGAGAGCAAAGAGAATGGAGTATTTGGACAGCGGGCTGCCACCTGAAGCTATTTACATCAACCAAGAGACTGCAGGACATTTGTTATGCCTGCTCTCTAAGGGTAAAGCCAGTCTGCACCAGTGACCTCACAAAAAAACTAGGAGGATGTAACTATGGCAACAGACTTTACTTTGTTGCAGAAGGGGCAGTGAATGGGACAACGGATGGTGGGGTGGATGTGAGGATAGGGGCTGGGGGGGGGGGCGGGGGGGGATATCTTCTTTTTTTGGGAGGCTGTTGCCAAAAAACACCTGGATATTAACTGGTCTCTCGCCCTTGTTCTGTCTTCGCAGATAGGATCAGAGATATGACTGATCTACAGTTACTATCAGGCTCTTTATCTGAAATTAGAGGAAAGTCTTTTAAATCAATGTGCTTTATTGTTCCTGCGGAGCCCAGGACAGTTTAATTTAAGACATTTGCATATTAGGGAGCAGTTTTAATTAATTATCATACTTTTAGGCATTGGTGCTCATAAGTTGTAATGCCCAATTGGCCAATAAAGAAATGCAGACAAATCTACAACTAACTTAATTGGATGGCGACATCACTCAAAAATAAAACAAATAGAGTGACTGCATGATTTATTGTGTCACGTTTAAATTTACTTACCACATAAACATTCCAGCACACAAGCCTAAGTCATGTATCACAGAGTTAATTTATAGCAACAAAATTAGCATCATGGCCAAGAGCATTGTCAGCCCCCGCCCTCCTCAAAAAACAATAGAGCTACAGTCTGAAATCTGAAGTTTGTTATATTAATAGTTGTAAGAAAGTGTCCTATATTGCAATAAGGTTCATGTACTAACGAGAGAACTATATATAGGCAGTTCACATTTGCACATTGCATACTTATGTGTGTGCAGTATTGTGGTATAAGTCTATGGTTAAGAGGGAGATTTTTCTTTTGAAAGCTGACAAGGCAGGTCAAAATAGTGCAGGACTAATCCCACTTGGTGTTCAAACACACACAGAAAAGATGTCCCTCGTGTCATTTCAACTGCATGTAGAATTGTGTCCTGTCAACCAAACCATTTTACAGAAGAAAACAAACGATGTTCATCCGGAGCGAAACGTAATTCTTAATGACCTTTAACAAATACACTGCTTTAACCCGTCATTGTAGACCCATTCATGGTTTAGCATTTCAAAATATATAGAAAAGCTCCAAGTGATAGATGCGGTTTGCATACACTGTTATTCATTTGGATCAGTGGGAATAATAAATATGCATGAAAATGCAAATAGTTTATTATTATTCTACTTTTGCTTTGAATAAAAAAAAAGCAGGCCTGTCATCTTCATTTATTTCCAGTCAGTTGAATTGTATTAACTGTATCATATCTTTCTCAACTGTACAATGATACACTGTTATAGGATATCATTGTCATTTTCTATTATTAAAAAAGGCATACCCCACAGCGCAATCTGACAAATCTGATTCAGACTATCTTAGAGGTATTATACAGTCATGAATCAAAAGTATTGGTCCTTTATCCTGGGGTAAGAATCATCCGTTTTATATGATGTGTTTTACAGCCATCAATAACTAAATGATAAAGACATTGATGCACAAAGAATGATGGCCATAACTATGAGGTTATTATACTAGTCACAACAGAGAGTTTCTCTGATAAGACCAAAATGACACGTTTTCATAGATTATATCTATTCAGGGCAAGGATAGTGAGAAGTCAGGATTTTACATGCCAGATTTGGCTTGGTCTAAGGATTCGGGTTGGCCATGTCAAAGGGGGGAATTTCCTCCGACTTACTTTACATTCTGCACGACGTCATGGACACGATGAAGCAAATTAATTATGAATCTGCCGGCACGTGTCTCATTCCTCCTTTGGTGTCCAGTGTTACATTAACCAAAATCAAATGAATGACTCAAGGTTTGAAAAGTTAAAACATAACCACTTAAGGTGCATTTGCAGCCCTTCTAATTCAGATTGTGCCATATAGTAGTGTCTGTTACACAGTGCTGGCTTGGTCTGGATGAACCCTCCCCTGGAGTCTCCCCGGCCCCCTGATTCAATCAGCTCCTCTCCAGGTCCTCTGTCTCCTGGCACTGATGTATTACAGGGTCTGGGCGGTGGTGTGCGGCGTCACTACGTGGATCAGGTTATGTCACAGGCATTTCACCGGGGCTGTGATTTTATTCATCAGCCGCTCACAGAATCCAAGGGGTGAAGACATTAGTTTGACTTGCCAGCTGTGATCCCTTTATCGGAATGTGTATTGAGTGAGATGAAGGTCGACTGGATGTCAGGGGAAACACACACACACACACACACACACACACACACGCACACACACACAAACAGAGACAAACAGAGGAGAAGGACTATGGAGGAAGAGGACAGGGCGTTGAGTAGCTATGTGTTCCAACAGAATGTGTTGAATGTTATACGCTGAACATAAAAGCCCTCGGTAGATGCTGGACCAGCAGAAATATGTTTTATTGAAATCCACGCCTCGAGTCCCAGACTAAAACGCCGTTCCTTATTTGGTTTCCTACCCTCTGACCTTTCCATGATGTCATTCCTGTTTGCACGTCAATCCCTTCTTCATTACCTTCCATTACCTCGGAGGAAGCAATGGGATCAAGGCTGTATTTCTCCTGTGACAGCCGTCAACCCCGGTGTGTTGTGTTGTGATTAGAGGCGGGCGGCTTAATTCATTGTTTCGATTGTGCTGGATCAAACACACAGCAGATGACTTACAACAGGGAGCAAATCCTCTTTGTCACGTCATCAAAGCTTGCGGTGAGCGGAGGGGCTGTTGCCATCTGGACATCCTCACAGTGGCTGTGACAGGTTTCTTTGACTCAGACACCCCATGAGGATCACCAGTCATCAGAGTGGGACCACCGTAAACCAGTGCTGATGACTGCTGATTGGTACTATACTCACACTCACACAAAACAGACCAAACAAAAGGTCTAAGACGTGACTAACAAGCCAAGCACTGTCCCAGGGCCTTGGATTCACAACCACTCGCTTACTGTAATAAATAGCTCAGCACCTCCCTCGGAAGAGGAAAGGTTTGTTGGTGTTCATTGCCCGACTCCTTTTGATTTGTGGACCCTAATAGTGTGAACATCAGTCTCGGGTTCATTTTGGTTCTGCAGTTGTTGTTGACATAAAAAAACAACATCTGAGACGTTATATACACCCGAGGCATCTTAGTTTAATTGTGGTTTGGGAGAATATAATGTGAAGTAATACACTGATTGCTTAATTGTCCTATTTGTTGTGTTTTGTATGTTTTCACTTGAAATCAGCTTTACTGAGTGAATTTCTTGGTTAATTGTATCCACATGCATAACGATTTAAAGATTTCCAGGAAAACGTTTTCTCAAAAGACACACACACTTACAAACACACTTCTCCTACATGTGCGCACACTTTGTCTTTGGAGCTTTTAGGGTTGGACACAATGCTTTTTTGGAAAAACATAAATTTTTTTCAAAACTACCGAGTGCCCACAGACAAAGTCACGGAACCAAAATAATACCTACAGCTTAAAAACTCAGCTCAATGACCAAGATGTGTCAAGTACGCCTCTGTGAATTGAAAGAGAACGCTGTGGATTGGTCTGATCTGATCTAGTCAATTCCAATAGAACAGGTAGAAAAGGTCACAATAAGATTCTGATGCTGCCTGGAGGGATTTAGACATGGAGATATAGTATGATGGTGCATGGTGGTGGGGGGCACTCTAGATGCCTGTGTGCCATGGGATCCGTCCACTCACCACTCACGGTTGGAGCACAAGAACCTCTCTGGGGTCATTTTTACCTGGACCCCTGGAGGGATTTAGACATGGAGATACAGTATGACGGTGCATGGTGGTGGGGGGCGCTCTAGATGCCTGTGTGCCATGGGATCCGTCCACTCACCGCTCACGGTTGGAGCACAAGAACCTCTCTGGGGTCATTTTTACCCCGACACCTGGAGGGATTGGAGACTGGCTCTAGCCTCGGCCTTCCTCGTTACTATGAGGTGTGAGAGCCAGCGATCTTCATTCGGTGCAGTGAGGAGTCCTCCTCCGTGTCCGTCCCGGCACATGATTACTGTGTGGCTGCAGTGTGCTCTAATTGCTCTTTCTGCAGTGATTGGTGGGTAGACGGTGGGTTTGATGGGTTGAGGATTATCTGGCCCCTTAAAAAAATCATTTGTAAACTCCCCGGTGTAATTACTGAGCCTTATGATTAATTGTCCTTTGAAATTAGCCTGGGCCTCACTTTCATTTTTACTGCTACGAATATTAATTAATGTTAACTCTCCCCTTTTCGTTTTTTTTTTTTTTTTTCTTTCCACGCCCCGTTCTAAGGCTCGTCTTTTGAATATTCATGACGTGCGTGAAGAATGGGCCCAAGCCATTGCTTTGAGTCAGAGTGGTGACTCTTGGCTATCACTAAAATACCTATCTGGAATTAAAAGATGTGTTTTGGGTCATAAATAATATTCACGGTAGGTTGTCAGGTGAAGAACGCAAGCTCTTATTTAAATCACGTCTCATCTGTTAGTCCAGAGGTGTCAGGGAATATGCAAAGCGGAGCCTCAGCTTTTGTTTTGGTTCGGAGAGGGAAGAGCAGTCACATTTAATTCAGTTTGTATTTATTTAACCCTTGTGATAAATGGCAAGTGGAATAAGTGCTCCATAATCACATGCTGCACATTGTCAAACTGTAATGTGTGCACGCCAATGTCACCTTGAATAAAGCATCTGTCAAAAGAATACATTTTTGTAATACTATGGTAATGTTCACTAAGGTCTGAATCATATTACCAGTAAGATTTGAATATCCTCATATGGAGCCCCCAGGCAAATCATCTCACTGACCCATGGGAGCCTTGTTACTGTCCATGCTTGACTTCAAGACAAAAGATACAGTCCGGTTACTATCGTCGAAAAGCAGCAGGATGGAAGCTCTCTATTCTGAGTCCCACTGTTCAATTTTATCAATAAAAGGGATTCACACACACGCACGCACGCGCACGCACGCACGTACGCACGCACGCACACACACACACACACACACACACACACACACACACACACACAGAGAGAGAGAGAGAGACATAAACACAGCTGATTACCAGGGAATGTGAGATTCTGATGGAATTAGACAAGTACGTCCAATAAAGCAGAGTCTGATAATCGTTAACAAACAAATTACCTCCACTGTGAATGATCTGTGCTATTTTCGCATGGAGCCCTCACCGTAAGGAGATATGAAGCTATGTACTAGCTTCCTGCTTCCAAAACCCGGGGCTTCCTGTGAAAACAGTATTGCATTTCTGCTTAACTTTATAATCTGGCGTTTATTTATGCAATGCTTTTCTTCCTCCTAATAATGCAACAACACAAATAAAATAAATTGTGATCAATGGAGGCAAACAGAGACAGATGAGGAATCTGTCACAGGGGGATGATACTAATTAATCTCTTTAATGCATCTCCACGGGGTTCTCTCACTAAAGGATAGAGATTACTGAAGCCCTCGTCTCAGAGGGGAAGGCGCAAGAAGTAGAATCCATACGCTAACACAAAGATGGAGAACCCTTATTTTATTTAGTATCACTCATGCTTTTTGTTTGTTCTATATATCAAACGCAGAAATCTGCAACAGTGGGGAATAGAAATATTTGGAGTGCAGATAATGATTTTATGCTAATGCTTTGCCATTAATCCAACGTAAAAAGTGGTGTCGACGATGTATTAATGAAATCTGTGTAACATATACTGTAGCAAATGAAAGTGTGTTTTCTCAATTCAATCTCTGAAAAACTTTGTGTTTTGCCATGTTTATATAATCAATTGTCTTTTATATTTGAGTTTTCAGATTTTTTGGGGTTTCTTGTCTTTGCTGAATTGTGTGAGTTGAAAAACTGTAAGGTATGTGCAATGGGAGTTTCAAGAAAACGGTGAACACTTTTAGACACCCAAAAGGATCTCTGTGTTCTGAACGTTGACATAATCTGTAGCTGTGGATGTCCCCTCCAAACAAACGATAGGGAACGATCAACAAAACGGGTGTTGTGAGAATCATAACAGCAGACTGTCTGGGGAAAGAGATGACAAGCTGAGGCGAGGTAAGGCGCAGGTGCCCTGCCGTAAATAAGGAATACCCTGCAGGTTGGCCCCAAAACCAGGAGGCACGAGTCAACTAGGTCACAGTGTTGTTCCGCTCACAGAACCAATAAAACACCCCAACACCCCCAGAAAGGCTCCCATTTGAAGTGAGGTGGTGGGAGCTCTAGTCACCATCAGCCTAGAGGCCAGGGCTCCAATTTTCTCATTCTGTCAACTGTAACCTACAGGTCCGCCCATTGATTGCTAAGCACATACTACTACTGCTACTGCTACAGTGATGTAATGCAGTGCATCTTGACCCAAGCATGGCTTGTATCTCTCTTGGTTTGTTCACGAGATGGTACAATCTAGATTAAACAAGCTTTTCTATCTTTGACATGCACATCCCCTTTTCATCCTTACGGCTTCTCCATTTAAAGAGCGATTGTCAGGCATTCCAGGACACCCAAGGTCAAATTTAGCCAAGGTCGTAAATGTCTTTGTTTGATGGCCTACATTTGCCTCAATAGCAGGGGAAGGCCAAGCCCATAAAAGCGTAAAAGACGGGCCAGCCGACTGTGGGCTTGGCTGCCAGCTTTGTTGTCCTGCAGCGGAGCTGGGAGGACGCCCCCAGTGTAGGCTCTGTGGTGAGTAAGGCTTGTTATGGCCCACCATTGACAGAGACACACAAAGAGGGCTCACGGAGATCATTACTGCCAGGCTTCTGTCTAGCTGTGGAGAAGTCACAAAGGCAACCTCAAAGCTGAGCCACTCCATTGTCAGCCATTGGCCACAGGGGTGCCTCTCCTCTCTTTATTGGGGGGGGGGGG